>OZ026619.1:67357625-67520125 GCA_964020975.1 Hermodice carunculata
CCTTGTAAAGTGAACCGTCACGTCGACAGCATTTTTCGTTGTTTTTGTTTGTTTGGTTTTAGTAGTACTGGTAATGAAGGGAACTGCTTCTGATTTAAGCTACTGCCAAGACTGTTTTTGATATGTTTTCAACAATAGCCCGCGTTTTGGTTCTCTTTAATGTGTGCCCGTGACTCCACCCACTTGTGCATGCAAACACGAATCTACCCATGCATTAATTCTATACTCATACTTCCATTTGTGACTGTAAGACTTCATTCTGCCTTTTGCGTCGTAACCATCTGTTAACTGACATGTGAACATATCCAAGGTCTCACTCTGATTGTTTGAATCCTGATTTAGCTAAAGTTGTTCAAAGATAAATAGTATAGGATGCTGTAATGTAATGTAAGGGCATTACAGAGAATTGTTGTTTTCTAACTGTCAGCTTTATATTTTATGCCATCATCTCGTATAATTGCTAATAATCCTAAAGGGTGGCCCTCATGATAGCGACATATTAATATCTTAATGAGGGTCTCCCTGACCATTATACAATCTACGTTGTGCTACCCTGCATGGTAAAATTGTTCTAGTAAATTTTATCTGTGTATTGGTCATTAAACGAATCCTGAATCCTGATGGCTCTGGCATATACATAAAGCAGGGATAAAAATGGAGGACAAGGATGGAGGTTGTTGCAGGGCTTTGTTCCACAAGGTACAATGTGTTACCAAACATTCTGAATGATTGTCTTAGCCGGTAGTTTTCATCATGTCTTAAACACCAATACAATACCCACACATATGGAATCCCGTAGATGCGAAGGCTGTCTACACGTCTCTAAACTGAGTTATGTCATTGACCAGCAACAAAACGCAAACATGACTATTACATCACTAATGATCTTCAGATACAGCACAAATTATGACATGTACCTCCATGCTCGACGTTTTTCGTTTGTTTTGTTTTTGTCAGTTTGCATGGTATGGGCTTACATTTTCAACGCAAATCCTGAAAAGCAGTGCATTTGTATGCAAATTTCGTTGAACCGATCTTATACAAGTGCATATATGTAATTACATATGCATTACAAAATATATTGATTTGAAAAGAGGAGTAAATGAACCGTTATAATACTGGATTCCACATTGTATAATCCAGACTCCATTTAACATCTACCAGGTCAAACTGCTGGCCAGCGACCAGAAATTCAAATGTCGTCTGGGTTATCTTTTCTGTTGATGTTACACTTACATCAAAAGTTTTTAAGTTAAAATAGGAGGGAAGACTCTTGAGGTTAAATGCTTGTCAAACAGCTTGACCCAGCTTGCGATGGGTACTTAAGAACATGTCAGATAAAGTCAAGTCTTATAACACGACCAGGCAAGGGTTAAGGTTGTTTGTCCGCTGCCTTCAGATGCACATGTATAGTGGTTATCCCGAGATATACATGTGCATACCGATGTCGCTCTGTGATCATGACTTCACAGCTGCTTCTGCCACTGGAGTAATGCTACTGTATGTTACCTGCAGGACACTTTGGAATATCCTGTCTTCTGTATGTTCTTTTGTGGTGCGTTTTAAGTCCGAAAGTTCGCCACTGCCCGTACTTTTTCGAAATGATGATTAAAGAATTTGTCATTAGTTAGTGACAATTTAACGCAAATTTACTCTAAAGAGTACTTGGCTTTTTTTTATCACAAGAAGGCGCAGAGAATTGAAATTCAGTATGCGCCCAGGCGATTGAATGGTTGGAAAACAGTTTATTTCCTGTACTTTCTAATAAATGCAGTCTAATCCTTTTAAATTTACTGATTGCACTTTGGTATATGTTAACATTATAAATGGTACAGATTAATATTATATGTGACCAGCAGAAGATATGCATTCTACAATATAATGGCGTAGAATCTTTATTTTTAAAGAAGAAATGAACGGGAAAGCAGAAAAGCTATTTTCGATCTGTCAGACTCTGTAACGCGGGCCATGGTACTAAAACGCAGAATTCATTCTCATATTAGCTGATTTTAATGATCACTGCTTACATTGGACCTCTGATCCCGCTGACAAAGAATTAGGTACGAAGCTTGTCGACCTAATCGCACGTAATAATTAATTTCAAATTATAGAAGAACCCATGTGGCAGACTGACTTTTCAAACACTTTGTAAACTCTTTTCGTAATCAACTCATCCGAATTTATTGTACATTGTGGGTTCTCGCTTTAATAGCTAGTTGTGACCATTCTGTTGTATTTGTACTGTCTTGCTTTCATTTCCTAACGATGAAACTTTCAAAAGAACCCTCTAGGTTTACAACAGAGGTAATTATGAAGCTTTGTCCAATACCACTCGGGGCATTGGCTTTGATTTGTTCACTTCAGTGGAAAATTCCGGTGAATCTTGGACCTTACTATTCCGTGATACTGTCAAAGAATTTATTCCCTGTAAAAAAATTCTTATTAGGCCTAACGATAAACTTTGGATTACTAGTAATACTAAATGCCAGATAAAAAACCAATCGCGCTTGGAAAATAAACAAAAATCATTAAATCCACAGATACCTTCGACGCAAAGCGCTGACTCAAGGGTCCGACAGGAAAAAATGCTGCCATTTGCTCAAATGAGGTCATGGTGACAGCAAAATTTAATCAGTTCATCTTGGCATGTTAGAAAAGCAAACTGCCAAATTTGAGCAAAATACATTGGAGCGTTAAGGAGTTATTGCGGTAATAAGCCTTAACGAGCATGTAATTAGGCTGTCATTTGCTCAAATTAGCTCATGGTGACACCAAAATCTGACCACTTCATCTTGCTAGGTAAGATAAGCATATAGGCAAATTTGAGCAAAATACATCGAGGCATTCTGTAGATATCGCCGTAACGGGAATGTGCACATCTGGACAGACGGATGGATAACCCGAAAACAGAAAGGCTCCCCCCTCAATGGGGCGGCCCCTTACGCCCCCCCCCCCCCCAAAACAAAACAATGGCGACCCAATCCTCTATCACAGATCGATTCTATCAGGTTTATACGCGGTATCGTGACGTATCAGTTTCGGCTAATAGGAAAGCAATCAGGGCTTACTTCTGCAAACTTCGCGCAAAACTAGCAGGGACATATACAATGTACAAGTGATGATTTACGTTCAACAACAGAGGAGTATCACAAAAACAATGTAGTGTGGCAAACAAAGAAAAAATTTAGAGTAAATTTGGTGCAAATGGTAAAATTTTTATGTCTGGTGACTCAAATTCTTCAATACCTGCTTTAGTGTCTAACAATTCGGTTATTTCTGATAATGCGGCTAAAGCAAATGTCCTCTATGAGTATTTCTTGCAACATTGTCGAGTTGACGCAACACTATTTACTTTGCCAGATGAGACATCCTTTCAACAAAACACCCTAGAAAATATTGAAATAAGTGAGCAGTCTCTTTTTGATATACTGAAATATCTGAATGTAAATACGGCATGTGGGCTAGATGGTATTAGCCCTTTGTTGCTAAAGGAAGCTGCACCTTGTATTTCATGTTCTTTGACACAACTTTTTATTCTTTCACTGCCACATTCCTTTTTCAGTAGAATGGAAGAAAGCTCATGTCTCTCTCCCATTCCAAAAAGGTGGACCACCTGAACTTTGCAATAGCTACAGGCCCATCTCACTTCTAAGTTGTGCCGGCAAAGTCTTAAAACGTGATGTCTTCAAGCACATATTCATTTTTTTTGAGAGACTATTACTCTTTATCAGGAAAGCAATCGGATTTCATCCCAGGTGATGGAACCGTGAATCAGCTGGTGTATCTGTATTATGAATTGTGTGAAGCCGTTGATTTACGAAAAGAAGTTCGTGTAATATTTTGGAATATAAGTAAGGCATTTGATAAAGGCTACCATCCAGGTTTGATTTATAAAATGAAGAAAGCGGGAATCGGAGGTCTTTTATTTCAGTGGGTTGAGAGTTATTGTCAAGATCGCTCTCAACGTGTTGTTATTCAAGGGAAAGCCTCTGAATGGGGTAGTATTGAAGCAGGTGTCCCACACGGGTCCGTATTAGACCCACTATTATTCCTTATTTACGTGAACGACATAACAGACATTGTGCAGCCTGAAATAAGACTTTACACTGATGACACCTTCCTTTATAGTCTAATTGGTGATCCAGTTGAAAGTGCGGTCACACTAAACCAACACCTTACATCAGTTTTAGACTAGTCAAACCAATGGCTTCTAACATTTAATTCTACCAAAACCAAAACACTTTTATTTAGTAAAAAGAAAAGGCCTGCTGATCATCCCAAACTAGTATTTGAACAAAAAATGATTGGTGTTATATTGTCTTCGGATCTCAGCTGGTCGGCGCAAATTTATAATTTTGTAGCTAAATCAAGGAAATTGATAGGTATTTTCATATGTCCACAGTACAAACTTAATAGACGTGCACTTGAATCCTTGTATTTTTCTTTTGTCAGACCTTGCTTAGAATAAGCCAATGTACCTTGGGATGGATTCACACAGTCAGACAGGGACCTTCTTGAAAGTGTTCAGCTGGCTGCAGCCAGATGTTGTTACGGGGGCTTTGAGTAAAACATATGCTGAAACGGGATGGGAGCCACTTTCTGAACGTCGACGGAAACACAAACTTAAATTTATGTACAAAATAGTTAATGGACTGGCTCCCTCATGTTTATGCAATCTAATTCCACATACTGTTGAAGAACGAACTGGATATAACATGAGGTCAAGGTAGGATATTAGCTCAATTTATGCTCGTACAAATGCCTAATATTTTTTTCCCCCGCCACACTGCGCAAATAAAACCTTCTTCCACAATCAGTTCAAAAGTATAAAGATTTGGGTGAATCCAAGATGAAATTAAATAAATCCAAGCCGAAATTTAGTGAAACGTTTTATTTCGGAGATCGAAGGATAGGTATTATTCACCCTAGACTGATAATGGGCTGTATCCAGCTGAACAAAGATTTGTACAGGATGAATCTAATTGAATCACCACTTTGTTCCTGTGGTACCTCGGCAGAGGACAGTTTTCATTTTTTTTCCAATGCAACAAATACGTTACGGCGAGAGACGAACTCCAAACTAAAATGATTCCCCTTGCAGACTTCAATTTGAAAACCATACTTTTTGGATTGTCAACAAACAATAATTCTCGAAATCGGGATATATTCCGAGCAGTTCACAAATATATTAGAACCACTGGAAGATTCAATGTTTAGCTGTCCTAGCACCGGGTTGCTGCTGTGCGATCATAATTACCAACATAATTATACACAAGGTAAACATTTTACAGAGATAAGTACAGAGATAAGTCATATATATTCTACTCATTGTTACCCCCAATTATATATCCATGTATTTGCGGGAATAACGCCCACCCATTTCCTTATCCTCTCCTTCTTTCCCATCATGTTTGTTATGTCATGTATTCTCTAATTGTTATCTGGATGTTATCCACTTTTTGTTGTGTTGTCAATTCATGTAAAAGATGCCTTCATATAGGCATTGTGCCTGTTGGCCAATTGTTTTATATATATATATATATATATATATATATATATATATATTATATATATATATATATATATATATATATATATATATATATATATATATATATAAAATAAAATACGTATAAACCAAATATACAAAACAGTGGAACCTATCAAAATCTGTTCTAGGAGCTACACTGCAAAAATTCCCTATATTATGGACACCATCATTTGCAACAATAATGAGAAAGCTGAAGTCTTCAACCATTTTTTTTGCCAATCAGTGTATAATCCCTGTAAACGACAACCCATCCTCTTGACCTGCGTTGGAGTACCATACAAATGGCAGATCTCATATGTAGTCAAAATTGAAGTACCGCTAATATCCGTATTTTGTAACGTCTTGAAAATCTTTAAAGCTTGATGTACAATAAACTATATGAATATTTAGTGGAAAATAATCTCTTGACCAGGCGAAATTTCGGCTTCATTTTAGGGATTCCACAATAAACTAAGTGATCGGTATTGCACATATAATTTACAATGGCCTGGAACTAAGCAAAGAGGCCAGGATTGTTTTCATTGATTTTTGGGGAGCTTTTGACCGTGTAAGGCATGTAGATCTTCTCTTTAAAATGCATCAGCTGGGCATTATACCACCCATTATCAAATGGTTCGAAAGTTATCTCAGTAATCGTCAACAAAGGGTTTCTCATACAAGATCAAAACTCTTCGTGGTTATCCGTAGACGCCGGTGTGTCCAGGGTGCTATCCTCGGGTCTCTCCTCTTCTCAACTTACATTAGTGACATTGTTGGTAATATTCCATGTGACGTCAGACTTCGGCAGGTTGCTTTGTTTGAAATTGGTGGGAGTCTCTATACCCTCGTAGAAAGTCTTTTTAAACTAGTCTTCTTTTATAAAATACTAATTAAGCTTACTTCCCCTTCCCCTTAGCTTTGTAAGTTAATTCCAAATTGCGTACCAACACAAGTAGCCCTCCCTCCCCACAATTTCCTTCAACGTTGACAAATTAAATGGAGGGCTGATCATTATATTATGTCGTTGCTGCCTTCCACTATTTGCCTATGGAATGACATACCGACGAGGTATCTCCAACAGTTTCAGTCTTCAAGCCCAAATTAACCAAGCTACTGTTCTCTCATCATTGAATCCCAGAATATTTGGCGTTTGGTGATCGTTTTTCAAACATTATTTTGTCGCAGCTACGCCTTGGGCGTTCAAATTCAATTCTCACTTATTTTAATGTTAATATTTTGCCCTTTGCAGCTTGCAGCTTGTTCGAGTAACCGCTTAAAGGGAGATACGACTCTTTCTTTCTTTCTTTTTCTATCTCTCTCTCTTTCATTCATTCTTTCTTTCTTCACAGGCAAATTTGTCCCATATTTCAGTTGAAAACTATTATACGTAGAAACTCTAAACTTAGCATTATTATACTTCCATACATAAAGTCTTGAGTTTTTGTAAACAGGTTCAACAGTTTTGAAAATTATGCAAATAAGTGCCATTTGTAAATATAAATCTTGAATATATCCAAAATTATCATAGGTACAGGCAACCAATCTAACCTTAATTTATAGGTTTGTAACACTGCACATTTTTGTAATTTATATGTGATTTCTAAAGGTCAAAGGTCAATGTCATTTGGACGTTTGAAATTTTCATCGAGCCATAACTTAATCAATTTTTATCCAATTTTGATCATGTTGGTCTCAAATTGTAGTTATTGTAACACTGCAATTTTTTGTAATTTTACATGTGACCTCTAAAGGTCAAAGATATAGGTCATTTGGACCTTTGAAATTTTTATTGTGCAATAACTCGGCCAATTTTTATCCAATGTTGATCATGTTGGGCTCAAATTGTAGCAATTGTAACACTGCACGTTTTTGTGATTTGCATATGACCCCTAAAGGTCAAAGGTCGATGTCATTTGGACCTTTAAAAGTTCCATCCAGTCATAACTCAACCAATTTCCATCCAATTCTAATCATGTTAGACTCAAATTGTAGGTATTGCAACATTGCACATTTTTGTAAGAGCCTGTAACTTCTAAAGGGCAAAGGTCAAGGTCATCTGGCCCTTTAAAACTTTCATCTCATCATAATTTGGTTAGTTTTCATCTGATTTTGTTCATGTTGGGCTTAAATTGTGAGTATTGTAACACTGTATATTTTTGCAATTTACGTGTGACCTGTAAAGGTCGAAGGTCAAGGTCATTTGGACTTTGAAATTTTCATCCAGCCATAAGCTTAATGGAATGTGAAGTACCAAAGGACAAAAGTTGTAGCCCGTAATATTTACAACTTTTGAAAAGCACACAAACAGATTTGCTGTGAAGCAAATCTTCTTTTCTAGTTGAACCTGTGCTCGTTTGCATGTCGGGAGAGTGGAGACCCCCTTGATTAGCTACTTGGCACATATAACTGTTGGGTAATCCCGTTTTGAAATAAATATGTTTACAATAGAAAGCGAGGGGAAGTGTTTCAATTCATTAATGGGAATATTTACAAACATATTTCACAACCAGTACTTTTTATTCAGCGAAACAGAATTTGTATGTGATTACGAAGGACATTTATTGCGTTGACAATTAGAAAGCTTGGCATCTAAATGAGGAGACCAATCACTTCGCGGAGGCGTGAGTGGTGTCACCAAGCTGTTAACCTAATGAAATCATGAACCTCGGGGCGGCATGCGAAGGGTCAACAAGCTGCTTATGCCTTGTTGTCAACGCACTATTTCTATGCTGTTTCAAAGTTGGTTTTCTTGTTGTCGGGTATTAAGATTAAAATTTTAGCCCGGGAGCGGTGTTTCTCACATGATAGCCACCCCATTGCCTGCAAAGCAGACCAAGTTCCGTGTCACCCAGCAGAGTAGACAAAATACGCAGCTTGGGTCCGCTTCGGAGGCAAGCCACGTCATGACAATGTACTAAATTCCATTGTTTCATCAGACATGTTTATTGCTGTTTGTTTTCAACAACGATATGGTTAAAGAACAGTCGCCGCATCTAAGATTAGACTCACGTCCGTGTTCAACATTGCCGACTAGAAATACAAAAATTGTGGGTTAACGTTGTTTACTGTTGTTTTTCAATTTATAAGACTCTAGCTGGATAGGCCTATTAGTTTTGTGACTTGTGGCTCCAATCCATAATTTGTCAAGGTAAACACTAGTCTACACAGCTTAATCATAATATGCTTTCAGCTTATCCTTGGGAACAATAATACATTAATACATTGAGAATGTCGTTTACCGCCTAATTATATGCCAATCTGAGTTTTTGGTTCTGTTTTAGAATGGCTGCACAGACTTACGGCAGGTACCATCCTCAGAGCAGCTTTGCTCGGCGGCATCGATGCAGGCCATGCACCGTGCCATGTCTTACAGACTTTTCCCCATGTCCAAGATGAAAATACAGACCAGGGGTCCCAGCAAGATCAGTCGACGACGTACCCAGCGCCCGGCGTCTGTACAACTATCGGACAGCGAGGACGAGTCCAGCATGAGTCAGACCACGGCAGCAGATAACATCGACTACTTCGAGGAAAACTATGATTTTGACGGTAATTATGTTTGGGTACTGTTTTCCATCCTTCTCCTCCTTCCTTCCTTCCTTCCTTCCTTTCTTTTTTCTTCCTTTCTTTCTTTCTTTCTTTCTTTCTTTCTTTCTTTCTTTCTTTCTTTCTTTCTTTCTTTCTTTCTTTCTTTCTTTCTTCTGTCCATCTCTCTCTCTCTCCGCCCAAATTTTGTCCTGAGCTTTTCTTGGACACTGTCGTTTAGAAAACCATCAAACTTGCAAATGTGACTGACCTATCAATGAAACCGAGCATGTTGTTTGGAATTGCCATGATGTTCAAAATTATGAAAATTAGGGGAATTAAAATTTTAAAAGCTCCTCAATTCTATGGCAGACAGACACAAAATTCTATTTGCACATATAGGTTTTGTATATTTGCCAATCAAATGGAATGTGAAAAAAATTATCATTTTTCCAACAGGGGCTGTTGAGAAATTTTAATCTTGAAAATCTTCAAAATTATTACAGACAGAGGTTCCATTTCAATTCCAATATACAGGTGTGTGCCTAAGGCAGATCCAATGAACAGTGAACCAAAGCTTTAGCATTGTAATTTATGCTAATTAGGAGCTTGGAAATTTTAAATATTGAATATATTCAAAACTATTATAGAGGTTTCATTCCAATTTCAATTTGTAGGTTTGTGCCAAAAGCGAATTCAATGAACAGTTAAACAGAGCTGCAGCATTATAATTTATGTCGATTAGACGGACTTTAAAATAAAGATTGGCCATCTTCAAATCAGTTATGATAGAGGTACGACTCCAATTTCGATTTATAGATTTGTGCCTGTGCTGAATTAAATGGACAGTAAAAAAAAAGTTGTAGCATTCTAATTTATGCTAATTAGGTGCACTTAAAAACTTTAAATCTTGAATATCTGCAAATATATTACAGAGAGAGGTTCCTTTCCAATTTCTAATTATAAATTTGTACCAGTCATGAATCCAATTAATAGTAAACCAAAGTTGCAGCATTTTAATTCATGCTAATTAGGGGCGCTCGAAAAATTAAAATCTCTGAATATCTTCAAAACTATTATAGATAGAGGTGCCATTCTAATTTCAATTTGTGTGTGATATTATTGTATCCAATGAACCATAAACCAAAACTGTAGCATTTAAATTTACGCAAATTATGTGAATACTTAATTTGAATCATTAAAAACACCCACTCTCAGTCATGTTAGATTCTTTACATATTCCACCAATGTAATAAATCAATAAATCTCCATGACGGTAATAATTTGAAAATTAGCTCTTCTGAAAAAAAAAATCATTATTTGAATGGTTGTATAAACATGACAGACGTGGTAAAATATATACAAGTTTGCTATATATTTCAAAAATTATATTGTGGAGCACCTTTTTTAGTTTAATGTTAATTTTTGTCAACTATTGTAAAGCAGGTCTCAGTAGCCTTCGCGAAGTCCTTCTCTGTGGCCGCTTCAAACCAGACGGTAAAAATTGAGAATGATCGTGTAATACGCCTAATGTTGAGGTGGACCGCAGGTACAGCTGGCCATTAGGAAAGTTCTGACCAACCGTATGGACATATATGGGACTTTATTTCATGTGTCATTGGACATCATTGCAGTTTTCATATTTCATTAGATAAATGGGACCGTGATATTAATGAATTTAAGTTTGTCTTATTCAAATATATCTTAATTAAGTTTATGAGGCTGTATAGCGCCAGTGAGTGGCCTTACGGCTAGATACTGCCGCTATAAAAGTTATTAATAATAATAATAATAATAATAATAATAATAATAATAATAATAATAATAATAATAATAATAATAATAATAACAAGAACAAGAACAAGAACAAGAACAACTACAACAACAACAACAACAATAATAATAATAATAATAATAATAATAATAATAATAATAATAATAATAATAATAATAATAATAATAATAATAATAATAATAATAATAATAATAATAATAAAGTTCTAGTTCTAGTTATAAAGTACATAGGGCACCATCTGATGAGGGAGAAATTAACGCCTTCCCAAAAAGCGCAAACACTGGGCTTTCCAGCCTTCGTAGTGACGTCGTTCATGGCTGCTTTCTTGCGGTGCGTCCATATTACACGATCATGTTCAAATTTTACCACGATTATGGAAAACAACCTGTGGGAAGGACTTCTCCAAGGCTAAGGTCTCAGGGATTTGTAATAATGTTCTCTGTTTTCCCACCTCAAAGGGACAACGTTGCAGATTGCTTCGTGTTTTGATGTTGTTCCAGTATACAAGCATGCATCTTTGGCATAAATCAATTTGTTACAAAATATTACTGATGTAGTTTTTGGTTGGAGGGATTAACACTTTTAGTTGTCTTTATGTGAC
Source organism: Hermodice carunculata (assembly GCA_964020975.1). Classification (NCBI taxonomy): domain Eukaryota; kingdom Metazoa; phylum Annelida; class Polychaeta; order Eunicida; family Amphinomidae; genus Hermodice; species Hermodice carunculata. The sequence goes on from OZ026619.1 coordinate 67,369,077, forward strand.
CAAGTTCGACAATAGGTAAGGGCAAGGACAGAAGGTTCGAAAACTGTCTATAAAAGAGGCCACTGCAGTCAGTGGAGGGTTAGGGTTGTGTATTCCCATTACTTTACATTGTAATTTGCAACTTAATAACTTGAAAACTACAGCACATAGAATCCCCAAATTTCAGACAGAAAATCTAGATGCATAACCAAAAAGTCACAAAAATCATATATCCACAGCTACAAAAGTGACTGGTTTATTTAAGGTTGCTTTAACATGTAAACTAATGGGAATACACAGCTCTTGTCCTCCAAATGTTTGTGTATTCAGTTGTGTATTGGGGCAAATACACACCTTAGAGCTAATTCTGACCTTTCCCATTAACACCAGGTGAAGGGGAAAAGTGTATAACCCTCTTGTCAGTTGTCATGCTGATTTAATGTGCCTCAAAATGGGGTTTGGCATATCATTGAAACATGGCATTGTCCGTGGATGAATATAAAGGGTCTGAGGTCTAGTTAATTTCTATCTACTGTTACGGAGAATCCCTCTTCCTCCAGGACTGTTCCTCTTTCTGACTCAAACATTTTGGTATTGACTGTATATCTGGATTTCAAAGGTCAACATGGTCCGTTGATCACTGTGTTAAATTTGAAGTTTTGGTTTATTTTTTCGATTTTTATTGGGACTAAAGCTTTCCGACTTTCACTTATGATATATAACATATATATTTTTTTACCAAAAATCAAAGGAAATCTGAAAAAATTGCAAAAAATTACCTTTTTGGGTTTTCCGCTACTTTATGTTTTGCAGCCGACGACGACATACCGCTGGAACAGACTCCGTCCCACCACCACGTTTCTCAGGCCACGTACAGAGACGCGTGTGCTTCCTTCAATGTTATTCCTGCCAATTATTTCATGCGACACTTGCCAACCACCGAGATCGTCATGAAAAATCATATGTTGGGGCCCATGGGAGCCAAAGCATGCGCTATTGCTTTGCTGGTAGGTAAATTCACACGATTTAGCATTTATCACAACAAAAACTATAGCTCGTTTAACATAACACTCTCCACAGCATTAATAACAACTCATATGAGGTATGATAGCTTCCCGAAGACATTGAAAAGTTTTTTCTTAAACAGTTTATCATTATATAATGTCTTACAAAAAAAAGAAGGGGGAGAGAGAGAGAGAGAGAGAGAGAGAGAGAGAGAGAGAGAGAGAGAGAGAGAGAGAGAGAGAGAGAGAGAGAGATAAAGAGAGAGAAGCAACTGACACTGAATTGATAGTGGGCGGTTAGGTCCACACCAAAATTGTCAATATTTTCATGCTGTGGACCAAACACAGGGCCATAACGGTTAAATACCACATATAGACCTTTTGCAAGTTGACTTTGACAATTCATTGCAGGATGTGTTCAACATCTTAGTACTAGTTTTTTTTTTGATTTTTTTAATTTTTGCCGTTTTAATGAGACAGATTTCATCATATTGCTCAATAGCGTAAAACAAATAGAGAGATGTTGACATTGAAGAGCTCAGTGTTGTCGCAAGTATGATTCGTTTAATCATAGCCGGACGACAGAAACCAACCGTATTAAACAAGCTATATTTAAAATTCTGTCTGCTCCCACGAGTATCGAATAAACATGTTATTTAAAAAAAAAGTATAGTGAACCTTAAACAACTGAAACTAGACACATGTCATAATTACAATGCATACGGTACGTATTAAAGCTCTTAACTCTTTCAGACCAATAACACAGTGAGAACGCTGAACCTGGAAGACAATGACATCACCAGTGTTGGGGCCGCGTATTTTGCTGATATGTTAAGAGAAAATACCTTTCTGACCAGTGTGGTAAGATCATTCAAAATATTCTGTCTGTCGTTCCAATCCGTGTAATATCACAAGTCACGTCATTCATTTTTAGATGCCTCAGAAACGCTTTGTAATGACCCCTTATATATATATATATATATATATATATATATATATATATATATATATATATATATATATATATATATATATATATATATAATGCATATATACACGCCCCAGACGCACACACACCATATGGTTTGGTTTACATATACAAGCCACAGCTGCTATAACATCAGCCTGGGTGCTCAGTCAACCGATGGCTGAGAGGTCACATTTGGCTAGGCGATGGTACCAAAGGTCCAGGATTCAAATCCCACAAGAGGGTGACAAAATGGTATTTTTCCTTATTTGATATTAGTCGTTTGTTTTCTTTGTTCTGTGAGCATTGCATGGACGTAGAAATTATATATTGTGTGACATGTGTATTTACGTATACATATACTCTGGACAACAAAAGTGAGCAGTCTACTTATTTTACATTGAGCATATTTTGAAGGATGCATGTGTTTGACAACAACAGTTCCTATTCTTTCAATGTTAAACAATAAACGGAATGTAAATATTAGTATACCAACAATCGTTCCTCTTTATATTGTCCCGGCCTTATCTTAATATTCCACACCAACGTTTTCTTGCTCTGCACTGCACCGTAAACTTGGCTTTCATGGTCATGTTATGCAAGTCCTTAATTAAGCATCATATTTGCTACAGAAGTTCATATTCTTAGCACCCCTCGTTAAACCCGTGGGACAGCTTTTCTTTCTCCAGAGTATAGTTAAAGTTGTCAGTTCATGGAAATGCCTGTGTCAATCAACAAGACATACCTGCTATAACATCACCCCGGGTTCTCAGTAAACCATCTGAGGGGCTGTACCATTTGTTCAGACTGAGATCGGAGTGTTGGACTTTGTATTTGGCTAGGCGATGTTGTTTAAAGGTGAAGGTTCTAATCCCACAGAAGGCTGACAAAATTATGGTATATTTTAATATAAGCACTCTCTCCTGTGGTATAAGTGTGCCTTCAAATCTTGTGCCATGGTCTCGCGAGCGAAAGAATACGAGATTAGAAGCCATGAGCGCAGCCACTTTGGCCAGTTTGGATCATAAACTCGCCTTATTGATGATGAACGGTAATTTGTTCCCCGGGGATTTGTTCTGACTTGCGAAACTGAAAACAAATTCACTCAGGAAGTTTTTACATATTTCTTGTTCTACACGTTTGAAATTCCTGGGTAGAGACAAGTAATTCATACTTCAGAGAAATGCTTCGGAGCTCTGAGCGCAAAGTGTGGTCGCCACGTTTCCGCCCAACTATCAACATGACAACAAATTTACATGTTACACACTTGCCGTTCATATAATTATTATCATTAGCATTAGGAGAACAGCAACTTCAAATATAGATTATATATGTGCATAACCACAATGGCCTCGTCACAATGCGCAATGATTGCTGGTACTACTTTAACTTTACCACGGCTCCATAAGCCAGCACAATGTCATGCTAACAACTGTTTTCATATTTACCGTAGTTCTCCGAAATTGACACGCACTTTAAGAGTCAGCTTTATTTTCAGACAGTCACATGGCACGTTCTTAATGGGTACACAGTCCAGGAGCCCTTTTATGGGCTCCTACCGGTTTGCCAATATTGTGAACAAATCTTAAGTTGTAAACCCTCTGTCATCTCATGAATGATCTGCAGTGTTATACAGCGCAGCGCAGATATTTTCATGATTAAAATCATATTTAAGAAAATGAGTCGGCACAGATTGCAAACGGTTAATTTATCCTTAGCTTTACGTCTACAAAATATTGTTGATCTCCTTCATTAAACATTAATGTTTCTGAATAGCAACAATACAACCTATGTTCATATAATATAGCCAATTTAAGACAGACTGCCAGAAACAGCAGCGCACTGATAAATGGTGCAGATGGAGACTGAAAAAGTATGCCTCCGTCCATTTTCTCAAAGATATCAGAAATTCCATTTTCGCAATGACACAACTCACCAAATGGGACTCCTCAGTACATAATACTAATGGGAACGAATCTATACACCCCTGACCTTTAGACAGAGTGAACCATTGGGTGATGTGGCTGATCGAGAAATTTATATTCAAAACATGTAGAAAACAGATTATACAGAATCATAGGATTTTTTTCCAGACGTTATCAGAGAATAAACTTGGATCGGAAGGGGCCCGTCTGATGGCAGAGATGTTAAAGCTCAACGAATCTATAAAAAAACTGGATTTGTCAGGTATCTTGAGATAACCTCACTGATGTCTCCACTTAAACCGCCAGCAGTGCGTCATGTGCAGATGAATACTTTATAACAACAAAAATGTCTTCTTTTTTTTTTTCGGTAATTCATTGTCAAGATTTGACGAGTTCAATTTTCAGTATCAAAGTCAAATTTTAATGACATTGTTTATATTTGCCATACCATATAGTTTCAAGGCAAAATTAAAAATGTAATAAGGGCTGTGATCAAAATAATCCGTAGATGATTTTTCGCGAGTGAATAGAAAAATAATTTTATATTCACTTTCCACTCTTATGTTTAAAAAGAAAAAAGAAAAAATCTATATTACTGCCAGTATCAGAAGAGTTCAGCTTTGATAGTTGAAAGTTAATTTATAATTCATCCAATTTACATAGGAAACGGGTTCAAAGAGGAAGATGCAGATTATTTCGGAGAAATTTTAATGGTAAGTTGCACTTCAGCTCGTCCACATATTTTGGTACATGTAGATAATCCATTTTCGTATTGTGGCAGTTAATTTAACAGTATATCCAAAATCTTCCGGCACACACACCATCTCCGTCCGTGGCCAATGTCACCCGCTGTGGATCAGGACCCTATACTCTTTTCATAGACGCAACTTACCTGTTTTATGCATAGCCATGACATTTATGTCTGAGTGTTCAAGTATAACTTTGTATGATAAGCGGCGTGTCAATCATTTGAATTAATTATGGAAACAAAATTACGACCAGTTTGGACACAGTACAGTGTTACAGAACGCGTGATCCCAGGAGTCCAGGGCAAGTCTTCCTGTAACTATGAGGATTTCTTTGGGCCTTGATGATTATATTTGACTGAAAAGATCACGATAGCTGAAACTATTAAGAGCGTCATGGAATTCAGGTCGGGGGGGGGGGCTTTTTTAATGATAGCTATGCGATTGTACATATTAGGAGGTACATGTTGCCACATTTCACTTCAAAAAATGTAAAGTGAATTTTAGAACGATTTTTCCATGTTACACTCACGGATTTCATGTTCTCTTTTATCGGATCCTGTTTTTTCGTTCCACTATCAGGAAAACCAAACAATACGAGAACTACGAATTAGTCACAATTGCTTCAGGGAAAATGGCGGGATAGTTTTGGGAAAAGCAATAGGTACGTTATTGGCATAATTGTATTTTTCTCTCACAGGCAGAAATACAATAGGCTATGGAAAAGTTTTCATAACTTTAATCGCTTTGATAGCAATACGTGGCTATCAATAGGTGTATTCCAATACTTCTTTGACTTTGATTTAATAAAGGCATGGCTGAGATACCACTGTCAGATGCATTAAGTCTGCTTGTTACCATATGATATACGAGTAGCACTGTGTAAACCATAATGGATACATAGTCTTGGCTTTTTGAAAAAAAATAGCGAGGGAAGAAGACTGTCATTATTTCAAAAGTCGAATGTTTGAAATTAAAGATATAAAGTAACCACTGTTTATTAAACTTGTAAAGTATCATTTTACTGCATGATTCGCCAACTTATGGCCGAATCTTTCCAAGAATGGGTGACCTGAAGTCGCGCTGAACAGGAAACGGTGGCTGACATGGGTTGTACAAAACCAAGAGACCCAGGAAAGAAACACATCATTGCACTGTGGCTATTTAAAGTTCTTTTGTAAGTTTCACTGTCTTTGCCAGACGTCGCTACTCGCTTTATGATATTCATCAACTTTTTTATGCAGCAAAACGATTTTGTGTGGATAATAGGCACAATGCTCAGTCTATTTATATTCGGTGATTTTCTTCCCTTAAAAATGCAGGGGGTGGGTGGGTCATAAATGTTACTTTCGATAGCCTTTTGATAGCTTTGTACCTTTCTTCAATAGCCCACAATGTCACAGTGGAGGTGCTAGACCTGAGTTGGAACCACCTCCGGAGGAAAGGAGCCGTTGCTATTTGTGAAGGTTTGAAGGTACACTCAAATTGGTACATTATAACCATTATCAATCAGCGAATGACAATTATTCAGCAATGGTGGCTGATTACTGGCTCATCATATATTGGCTTTGTACAAATCAGTTTGTCGATAAATTGTTCATTTAGTTAGTACAACTCATTACATCAGTAAATCAACCCCAATAAGTAAATCAATCATTAGCCCACATCAATTGGAAAACTGACCAATCGGTAAATATGATATGATAGGTGGCCCCCTATATCACTTATTATTAGGATAGGTTACCTGTCACTAAGCGTCAGAGAGGAGACGTCTTAGACTTCATACAAGTCATCTTCGTGTTAGTTTGTCATATATAGAGTCGCCGGATGCAGTGTCCTTATCCAGAGTATATAGAGGATCTTTACGATTAGTCGAAGAGCTGAAATCTGGGCTTTTTCCTCAAATACACGGATTTCTTTGATTTTTCATATAATTTATATAAGGTTCAATGCATGTGCACACTTTCCAAGATATGAAACGGATGTGACGTATACTTCTTGTTTTTTTGCAGAAAAATATCGGATTATTGCACTTAAATGTGGCTTGGAATGGGTTCTTCCTGGATGGATGTAAAGCGATGGCCAAGTCTCTAACCACCAATAATACGCTTAAACAACTGGACATGTCATGTAACAGGATGGACATCACGTGTCTTGCCGAGCTCTTGAAAGGAGTCAAGAAAAATACGACACTGGAGTCCCTAAAGGTAGTTCATGATCTACCAGCTAAAACTGAAAGCAGTCGCGTAAAATACGAAATAGAGTTGGGGCAGGTTGTTCAGCTATCTCTTCACACTTGAACGCCTACGTTTTCAAAGATATAACTGTATAAAAAGTTTGAATGAGTAACACGAGTGCCAGTGATATGTACAGCCAAGTTTGATTATTTGTATTGTTGAACGGGTTCTCGCTTTTATAGTATATGTTGAGTGATATTGTATTTCAGGTTGGATACAACCCATTGTCGACAGAGGGCGCTATGACTATCCTCCACCTTGTGGACCAGTGTCCTGACATTGCCATCAACGAACTTGACATATCTGTGAGTGAGCATTTTCCCACGGCTTGTGATATTTGCAGTGAATATTCCTTTCCTTTGTGACAAAGACATAAGTTGAGGGAGGGGGTACAAGACCACCCTCGCAACCATTTGAACTGAACCTTTAAGGTGAGACGGTCCCTTAATATCGGCTCCTTTTGGCAGTCTTGGGTCACGCCAGTCAAATAAATGTCTCCAATGAAATATCATTTCTTAGCTTAAGACTTGATTTAAATTATTGGAGAAAACAACGTAGGGGCAAAGGTTCGTACACCTTGACTGGCTGCTTTTGCGGAAGTTCTGAAGGAAAAACAATGGATTTAGACCCACATTTCACCGGTCTGTCCTTTCACGTGGTCTGGTTTCGTAATTCTACAGAAAGCAGTGTGATCATATTTTTCTAATTAGGCCTAAAAATAGTAAATTCTTTAGTTTGCTCGTCGACACGTCTCAAAATAAGTATGCACTTTGAGGACAGGAGTTTTGCACGGATAGCAACATTTTTGCACAATCTTACTTGGAACAAGAGGATAAATAGAATTCTTTAAAATTTAGTAAAATATCCCGACATTTTGCCAACGACTTAACCATTGTATCGTATATGATTCAGAAGCGTCTTGACTATCCTGGATGTCATGCCATTTTGCTTTTCATTTTCAAAGGTTGCCATTTTGCTTTTTATTTTCAAGGGTCAGTGTGTTGAAGTAGATTTCATCAATCTGATGAACCAAATTCAGAGTAAAAGGTGCCTCAGGGTGAAATACGGCCTCATTCTACGTCAGGATGAAATGTTTTCAGAGGAGGGGGAGGAGTTTATCAATGATGACCCGATGATGGTCCTTATGGAGTGCATGCGCCTGCGCAATCTACGTCTTGTGGACCTGTTCACAGCACTGGATAAAGATGGCAGTAATACTTTGACCAGAGACGAGTTCAAAAATGGCCTACTGGTTTGTTTGTTTGTTTGTTTGTTTTTGAGGGAACATGAAAGTAGTTTCTGGTGAACATAACCTATAATAATGACCAAGTGCACTTTTGAGCTGCAAAGTATGCTTTAGGAAAAAAAAGACATTGGCAAGTAAATTGTGAGAAACACATACAGACACCCTCCATGAGATCAAAAGTTATTTTCCCCATTCATTTTCAGTGATGTTCGATAAGTTAACATTCTGTGAATGACAGGAAATGTTCGGAGAAGGGGGAGGTCCCGATATTGCTTTAGGTTCAAGCTACTTTGTATGACCCTACATCAATACTGCAGCACAGGGAACCATAATTTGGCAATGTAAATTTAGTAACACAATAATCTGCGCAAAGAGCCCCAAAACATCGCAAAGTCATAAATTTGTTCAGAGATGCGGCATACTATCGAAATGATTTTTTAAACTGATTATCTGATCTGAATGTTTTTCTTTGGATCTAATGACTATGTTAAGAATAAAATATATAAATAATTAACTTACTTTACCCTTTATTAGCTCGACACAGTTTTATGAAACAAGCAAAAATAGAATTCTCTTGAGGAAAATTTTATACCAATACCTATTACAATCTAAAAACCTAGCTGTAGTTTTGTTTCAGAAAAGAGATAGAAAGAAGCAAAGAAAGAAAACCCCATTTATGTATGTGTCTGTCGCTGTCTGTGCCTGTTTAAGCCCTTGGCAATAAAATTGTGGTCTTGTCGTTTTTTTTCTAGCCAAAATCCAGCTAGTACACTGTTGTTATGTCTCCCTGTTATATGGGATAACCTTCTCTGAGTATCACCCACCAAACCACCGTTTGACTGAAATTTTGGTTCTGATGTGGCGTGGTGTCTATGGTTGTTCTGTGGTATTGAGATATACCAGCATTTGACAATATCTTCTTGATAATATACCAGATGGCACAATCCAGTCACGGAAACAAATTAACAAGGCACAATATTTGGTGGGGTCATACAGTTTTGTACATTACACAGATCATTTCTGGCAAAGTTCATCCGTGTGGCTATGTTGTTATCTCAACAATATAGTGTATCACAAGATCATTGGTCATTCACATTTTTGTTTCCATCGTCTGCTGCTGCGCCACATGGAAATAGGTTCAAAAGCAAACTGCAAGCTTTCTGCTGCAGTTGTGGGTGCTGTAATATGAAGCAAGATACTTTACTTGTGTAAATCGGGGAAACTGTTACATCCATCTACCGCAAAGAAATCGTCTCAGTATTCCCAGCTATTTCCAAAATATTGCTTGCGCAAGCAATCTGCATCTCGACATGTACTGTCATTCAAAGTGCATTTTGGTGGCCATGTTTGTCACAGAGAGCATCAAGAATGAGGAATATGCCTCGGCGCATTAGCGAGTCTGCTCTGGGGATGTGTGCGTATTTGTATATTTGCAATACTTTTTCAGCGATAATGCAGAGCCTTCTTGCAAAGACAGAATGGTGACAGATTGCTGCACATTTGTTGCCTAGCGCTAGTCATGGTTTCGCGGATATTTTATGAATATGGAAGCAGCTTTAGCACGCAGATTCCCACGACACTGGGTGCACCAAAGAGAACTAGTTTATGGCGTATCATTTATCAGCTCTGCGTGACATTTTCAATTAAAACATTTTGCAGGGAGTAATGGGAGGCGGCAGATAAAAAACTGAAATCTAATTGGTCATCATAGATCAGGGAGGTGTCTTATAATCAGGCCAAACTTGCACACGTTTGTAACCACTTGGAGCTTTAGTCAAAACTTGATCGCCTTGGCAAGGTTACTTGTCGACACGCCAGTATGCTAGACCAATTAATGATTGCGATATTATATTTTTCTGGTAGCACTTTGATATTAATTCTAATATTAATATATTTTTAGTACTTTTGACACTATCCTCTTCAAAATATGTTTATGAGGTGACACGAAATGACGTTGCCCGTGACATATTTCTATAATTATGTATCATGTCTTGTCCATGCAGGGTGTCAATATTCCCCTCAGTGAGAACTGCCTGGATCGCCTGGTGGATAAGTTAGACGTAGACGGGGATGGCGAGGTGGACTTTAGGTATGATGTGTTTGACAGGCATTAATGGTCCTATTATAATTACTTGCCCATAATGTAATTGAGTATAAGCAGACTCCAAGCTTCCACGGAAGCGGTACACGATCGCTTCACGGACACACACACACACACACACACACACACACACACACACACACACACACACACACACACACACACACACACACACACACACACACACAAAATGTACTTTTCTCATTCTCATTATTATTGTTTGGTTGTCACCTCGTTGGATTGTGACATGTAACATAATCACTGCATTTGCAGTTTACTTGCATATATTCATAATGATTGCACCAGTTCAAGTTTGAACTAGCTTACATAGGCTATCTAATAAAAAGACGCATATCTGAATTTGCGTAATGTAGTTCTTTTTTAAATATTTGCCCGAGGTTGTCATGTTGCTGTCATTCTGTTAAAACTACTATTTTGTAACAATTAACTGAAATTCTGCACCGAAAAAAGAGCAACGCACTGGCAGCAAAGTTTTGTAACCAGAATTTGTTTCAAGGATATACGTTAGGTTAGCAGTGACTTTAACACCTTGTTACATATAACCGTTAACTCATATATAATGTGAGAGAAAGTATACATTTTTGGAAAGCTAACAAACTGAATATTTTGTCAATTACAATTTGATAATGTTATTTGATGGCAATATTTACATAACTATTACACAAAAGATCATCATAATTTACCAGAAATATTAAGTTCAAATCACTGAAGTTTGAAGACAGGAACCTCAAACCTGCAGTAAGCTTTAGTTTATTCAATGATACAAAAATAGCGTCTCTCAGATTTTAAAACTTTTGTTGCCATTGTGTCATCGGAGCCAGTTGAAATAGCTTTCTTTTGATGTGTCATCATTCTAACCTCAAACATCTGCATATCAGGAACAACACATGTTTAAAATTTGGGCTAAAGAACACGGCAAGAAGCCAGTAGATGATGCGGCTGTGGTGTGCGAAGCGTTTCGACTCGTATGAGTCTCTTCACGCACTCATTTTTACAGTCAGGTGCAACAGTTATGTTGCTACGTTACGTTACGTTACGCAGAGGTCTGCTCATGCGTAATGGGGACTGAAATCAAATTTCAGTTTTGTAAACACGTAACTCACTTCCCGAACAAAAGTTTGAAATTGTTTATCTACAAAATATGGTAAGTAAACAGCCTGTTTCAGGTCAGCTAGTGCTCTTTGACGGAAAAAAAATTGGAACACGCTTTTTCATTTGCAGAGTGTTTTGCAGTTTAACATAAATTTGATGCAGAAATACACGTAAATGTATATTCAAGCGTAATCGAAAATTTATATCAAAGAATGACGATTACGTATCCACGCTTTTATAACTGCTGTGCAAAAACCGCTTCCAAGAAACATTAACAAAGTTCCACAGCGTGAATCTTTAGTTTCTATGCTTTCTAAAAAAAGTATAGGCCTACTTAATCGCACGTTTAAAGTGCATTTGCAGTGTTGTACGCAGGAAAGTATTAGTCAGCGCCGAGATCATTGACAACGTGACGTAGAGCCTTGAAGTATATATCAATGTGTATTCTTTGTATTTAAGTGAACTTATCAATGGGCAGAGGGATCACAGACGCAAGATGAGTAAAATGATGCAGACGTCTAAGGAACACAGCATACCAATTGAAGAAACAGAACTTGGTCGCATTAGCGCAAAGCTTCAGAGTTTGATGAAAGCGCGCCGCCGAATAAATAGCATGGGCGAAATGATACAGATGACACAGGGTGGACTGGCAGGGTTTTTGTCTGGAGTTACGGAAAAGAAGATGAAAGACGAAAAACTGAATGCGAAGGATAAAAAACCTGCAAAAAAATCTGCGAAAAAGAGGACAAAAACTCGATAGTGGCATCCCTTGAACTGTATATTTACAATAGGCGAGGATTTATATCCCGTGCTTCAATATCTGGTGAAGACAGTGGCCAGTGAATATGTATAGGAAAATAAAAGTCATGCTTATTTTCATTACAATGCTTATGGGCATAATGTTTGCAAACACTAATTAAATTCAAATTCACTTATTTATAAAAGCACCACGCTGTTACAGGTTGGAAGTCGCCATATGTGGTGGTACAAAACAGCAGATCTTTTTCCCAGTGATATATATATATATATATATATATATATATATATATATATATATATATATATATATATATATATATATACCTGAGGATGTGACAGAATGTATCAAATATTGCATGTTAGTTTTGTCCTGACTGCTGTACAGATTATCTATACAAAGTGGATTTGTTAATCTTACAAATGATAAAATTAAAATATGTACGCTTTTATTCTTATACCGTCGACCTCTCGCAATTTTGTACCAGTTGAATACAGTGAAACCTCGTTACAACGACACTCAGATATCCGACATATTCAATATAATGACACAAATTTTAATGGGAAAAAGTTTATTTTCTTTGTTATTTGTTCATTTATTAGACATATTCAGTTATATGATAATTTCGTAGGGAATAAATGGTGTCATTATAGCGATTTTTCACAGTAGTACAACAGTAGAACTTAGGATTCAAGATCGCAGCACTTGACGGTTTTAATATTTGTAAATTGTCTATCTGCTTAAAAACTTCAAAGAAATTTATTTTTATTTAAATAAGTAAATGTAATGCAAATGATCACCCTTTAGTGCTGTCCTCTAGTGTCCTAAAGGGTTTATTTAAGTTCCATGTTTACACACTGTGATGTTATAAAAACTTTTTACCATCACGGCAGTTTGCATTTGTAGCAATGTGATGAATTGATGCACTTATAGCAAGGCATTCTATGCTACCTTCCATTTATTGTATTTCATTTCTGATATCATGATATATACATTCACAAAAAAATCCGCTTGAAGTAAGACATTTTTATGTATACACTTGCAATAGAAAATCAGAGCACGAAAAAAGCAGACAATGAGATTAAAGCCATAAGAGATGTAATGCTCATCTGCGGACTGGATCCATTATACTGGCGTTAATTTCCAGTGATTTGAAACTGGAAGTGAAGCGTAGATTGAATCCATCGACTTCGAGGATGGGCCATTGAATCGACTTGAGAAAAGAAACATTCGGTCAAATCCTGTCTGCAAAAAAGAACAAGCACAATGGATGAGTCATTAGACAATTCTGAGGCTGAGCCGTTCGACCAACAGAAGGATAGGCCCATCAAGCCAAGCTCTGTCTTCATAATGTACCAGCACACTGGATAAACCATCAGATGAACGTGAGGTCAGGTCCCCTGGGTCAAACCCTCTGTTTTATACATAACTGTTACAAAGGACCGGCAACTAAATCAACTTGAAGTGATGTCCCATGATTCAAACGTAATCTTTTAAAAGTAACAAGTACATCCGGCTGTACCCAAGTAACAAATTAAACAAGCGTCAAAGCCATGGAGATAATGTGGAATAGGGGAAATAACATCCATTTGCAGCATATTTCAACGAATGTCCAAGTTACCTATTGTACATTTATTTGAAAATTACTTCATTGGCTATGTTGTGCTGTGGGCTTTGTTCTCCGACTCATAGTTATAGTGGAGGTAGAGTGTGTTTGTAATGCTCCAGATTCATAAATATCACAAAAACGATGTAGGCCTACTTTACTCTTTTGCTGTAAACTTAGGTGACTGACAAGTCGGGAGAACTAAAAGGTGATAGGCCTAACAGGTCTCTTTTTTATTGTTGGCAGAAGTAATGAAATTTGTGTTTTTGGTGGTTAGGCCTATACATTTTGGAAATGAACTAGTGTCTGCAGTTAATGATGAATATTTCTAAGGTTCAGAGGACCGGTTTAAAACCACCAGTTGCCTTTTATGGGTGACTGCCTGTCTCAAGTCAGGAGTGAAATTTTTTTCTTCACATTGGTATTAGAAAAGAAATGTTGATGCTTTGGCAAGTCTGGAATCTCTTTGCTGTCATTGTTGGGTTTGGAATTAATGAATATGGATCATGTATTTCTGTACTATTTGATTAGGATATCAAAGTGAATCGCGGCCACAGCCTGTATCATATTGTAATATTTGGGATGCACTGCTGACCGACAGCAACAACACATGGACTGCCGTTACTCAACTAGCATATATTCTCATCTCGTTATGTGGTTAGAAGCAATACATACAGAGGGCAGCACCATACGGCAAGTCTGCTAGATCTTGTATCTGTGCACAGTGATGCATAATACCACAATTTCCCCCTTCATTTTGATGTTCTTATAACTGTTCTTATGGCACGAAATGAAAGTTCTGGTTTCCTCCATGGAAATGAATGGAAAGTGCATAGGTTTGCTGCTGTTGGTTTAACCCAATAGCCAGTTCTGTTAAAGAACACAGTTTCAACTGTCTTCACCAGTCCACAATTGACCATTGTAACTTTGTCTGCAAACTTAACTTAAGGATAATAAACTAATCATCTGTATTAAATATTTGTTAGTATTAATCTACTTAGACTAATCTAGAGCTGTGGAACAGCCTATAAATCATGGGAGGGAAACCTTTTGGTTAGTCCATAGTCTCAATAGGAGGTATGCATATTAACTGGGATCATGTTCTGCCACCTAGACTACAGCAAGGAACTTGACAGGAAGGAGGGCACATCCATGTGTTGAGCAGGGCCAAATGAGCTTTTGTGACAAAAGGAGCAACTTGAGAAAGCAAAAAGCTGAAGGAAAGTCATTCACTAAGTTTTAAAACATACAAGATGCTTAACATATTAAGAAAATTTAATTTGCTTGGTAGAAAAAGTGTTATTTTTAGATGTTTAACTATCATAACTTATAAAAGTGCCCTGATCATGGCGGAGGCATAGTTCTGTTGCCTAGCAACTAAGGGGACCAGAGCAGGTCTGTAGTTAGTATAGTTTAATATGAATACCTCTTATTAGTCTTTATGGCTTTTTACGAATGCAGGTAGGTTTTGCATGTGTCACAGATGGCACATTTGCCTGGGGGTGTCCTGGGCCTAGCTGGGGTAGCTGGGCTTGAAGATGCCACAGACTCTGTTGCTTGACCAGGACTAGAATCTGGAGCTTCTACAGCTTGTGGCTCAGTTTGCACTGGGGTTTTCTACAAGCTTATCCCCAGCTGACACAGCAGGTGGCAAGATTGGCATGGCCACAGTAACTGGAGTAAGTCTTGGAGCCATCCTGTCACTGCTAGTGTTAGCTGTATTGTTATCAGGTTCCGTAACCAGTTCACCAGATTTGAACAAGTAGTCCACATGCACATAACGTACTTCGGAACCAGCACACCCACTAAATAAGTTTCTGGAACAATAATCTTAATGACTGTTCCTTTCACCCATTTCTCTTTTCCTCCTCAGTTGTTACAAACACGAACAGTTTCATTGACATTAAAAGTACGCATTTTTACTCCAGATCTGTCATGATCTTGCACTTGTTTTGCTTGCTTGTTTTGGACAGATTCACGTACATCCGGTTTGAGTAGACTGAAACGGGTTCTGAGTTGCCATTTGAAGAAGAACTCGGCAGGTGATACCACTGTTGTGACAAGTGGTGTACTCCTGTATATCAACAGAGAATTTTCCACTTGTTGATGCAGGGACAATTTCGGCACGCCTTTTGTTTGAGGTAGCATGTGCTTTTTGAAGGCGTGTTTGGCTATCTTAACAATATTTTCTGCAGTGCTCTTTGACTGGGGATGGTACGGTGGAGTTAGTGTGTGTTCCACTACATTTCTTTACAATTAAATAATTGTTCAAGTTTTTCAGAAGTTAGCGATGAACCATCATCTAAGACACAAATATTTGGTAATCCTTGTCGTGCAAACCACCTATGCAGGACTTCAATCAGCCTGCTAGATTTAATTGGTGGCATCAGGGCTAGTTCTACCCATTTACTGTATGCTTCCACCAGTATCAAAAAATTTTCCTCCACGAAATAGCCAAAATCAATATGAACCCATTCCCACAGGTTAATCGGGTATGGCCATGGTATCATTGGTGCAGGTGGGGGTCATTTTGAAGAGCTAAACAGGGCTCACAAGCTTGAATCAATTTATCAATTTTTTTTTTTGTTTCTTCGCTGATATACTTTGTGGATATAGGTAACTCATTTGCCAGGCTAAAGTAATTGATCTTCAATTTCGTGGATAACGTGGTGCCTGGCTGAGGAAACGAGAAAGCATGTCAGCATTTTGGTGGTCCTGTGCATGGTGATATTTTATGTCGTAGCCATAACCCATGAGATTAAAAGCCCAATGCTTCAACCTGATAGCTGACAAAGCTGGTATCTCCTTGTGTGGATTGAAAATCTTAGTAAGCAGAGCATGATCCATAAGCAAAATGAAGTGAAGCCCACACAGGTACTTGTTGAATTTGGTTACCCCAAATATTATTGGTAGGGCCTCCTTTTCAATTTGCAGGTAGTTCTTTTCTGCTGGGATCAGTGTATGGGAAGCAAAAGCTACAGGCTTTATCTTCACCATTTTCCATAGTATGTGAGATCAAGACCCCCAATCCTTGTGGTTCCACACCACAGGCAAATGATATTGGCTTTACAGTATCATAGCAGTACTGCACTGCTGTGTTGTTCTTTGACTGTTGCAAAAGCTTTAACACACTTATCATTCCAGTCCCATTGAGCATTTTGCTTCAATAAGTCAAACAATGGTGCAAATGTATTTGCCAAATTGGGTAGAAAATTTAGCATAATAGCCCATGCTATGACCAAGAAAAGTTTGTAGTTCAGACACATTGGTGGGCGCCGTAGCTTGTAACAGAGCTTCAACCCTCTCATTTGTGCATTGTAGACCATCAGCATTCATTTTGTGTCCCAGGTACTCAACTTCCGTGACCATAAAGCTGCACTTGCTTTCTTTTGCTGCAATACCAAACTGATTCAGATGCCCAATTCCTTTTTTCCACTTTCTTTATGACTCCCACCTTTTCAAGATGGTCTAGTTCCGTAGCAACACCCTCCTTTACAGCATATGGAACAGTTCAAGCTTTCTTGAAAATAGGGTGTGCAGAATGTGTCAGCTTGATATCAGCTTTGAAGTTTTTCATGGTACCAATTTCACTCTTAAACACAGAACTGTACTAGTCCAACAACTGTTGTATCTTCTTTTTTGACACACTACAAATATTTTGCCAGTCTAAATTTAAACGTCGCATCTAGTTCTGATCCAATAGTGCCACACTGTTTCCCCGTGCTACCACAAGGGGAAGGTCATACTCCTGCCCTTTATATTCTGTAGATACCAATATTTCACCAATTTCAGGCACACTTTCTCCTGAATAGCCCCTTTGAGCTGTACCTCAGTTTCTTACACAAAGGATATAGGTTCACCTGCAATGTTAACCTTAATCTGAATTTCCTTGGTCATATTCCCCCCACTGAATAAACTGCATATAATGTATCTGGTTCTGTGACTTCACTCTTCATATTTGAATCCACTGTAGGGTCTACTTTGGCAGGTACTTGATACGTTTCCTCTGTAGTCTCTTGATTGGTCTTACCAGTACCTTTAGTAACTTGGCCTTTACTTTGAGTGCTTTTCTGTTGGTTTGCACCATCTGAGGCTGGAGGTGCTGCCAGGGGTTTGTTTTCATTGTGACATGCTTGTTGCAGGTGACCTGACTATTTTTACATTTTATATATGAACACTCTGGGGACCTTTGATCTCCTCAACATCTGCCACATTTTGGCTGGGAATGCTGTGGTTGACCGTGGTGGCGACCTTGACCCCTGTTGCTATACCACCGTCCATGTGGTGCCCTTCAAGTGACATGGGTTACTGTGGTGTCACTTAAAACTTTGACTCTGGGCTTTAACATCATGATCTGTTTGTTCTTTTAGCAGAGCTTCAGAGCAAGCTTTTTCCCATTTAATTGTGTTTCCCAACAGCAGTTGCTTCCCTATGTGTGGGTCTCTGAGCCCCCCCCCCCCCCCACAAATGGATCATGTAGTTGCTCCTTTAACTGAGGGCCATAATCACAGTACCTACCGAGTCTTTTGAGTTTTCCTTTGTGTTCAGACACAGTCTCTCCAATCTTATGTTTTGTGTCTCGAAAATCTATTGCTCACTTATCACATTACGCTGTACTTTATAATGGTCTGTCAATATTTTGGTGAGTTAGTATATGTCTTCCCTGAGGGCTCTACTGGTGTGAGATATGTGACCAACAGGTCAAAGGGTTCTGGGCCAATGAAAGCTAAAAAAATTCACCTGGTCATTCTTTGCTACATTCTTGACCTTCATCCATAATTCTAGTTTCTTTTGGAAATAAACCCAATCTTCCTTGTCAGGATTGAATTCCCCCAAGGTTCCTATAAGGGCTGTGGCCATTTCCAGCAACTTAAACCTGGAATGTCTCAAAAGTGCTCATAATTTCACTCACTGGCATGTGTGCAGCTGGAACTTCCCACAGCAACAATCAACAGCTGCTCTGACATATCATGAACAGTTCTGACTTCTTCTGGAGTGACGTTCTTATTTATTCTTATTTATTCTTTATTATGTGGGTTGTCTTTGCTGATTATTTAGCTTAGACAAGGAGCCGCTACTCAGAGAGACATGTACGGGTAAAAGGCTCCGAAACATGTTGAGTAGTTACCCGCTGAAGACCCTTTAATTTATTGGGGCCGATACAGCCTATGTCAAAATTTTACAGAGGAACGTGTGCAAAAAAAACAATAGTAATTCCATATGTATACAGGTTAGACAGGGACAGGTTAGCTTATGGAGAGTAAAGAGTTCGAACTGCAGAATAGGATATTGACTACTAGGAAGTGGTTCTGGGCAAAAAGACACAAATACAATTATAACCGTCTCATTGCCAATGTAATGTTTGGGATGCACTGCTAGACAGACAGCAGCAGCACATGGTCTGCCCTTACTCTACTAACATATATTATCACCTCACTATGTGGTTAGTAGCAATACATACAGAGGGCAGCACCATACAGCAAGTCTGCCAGATTTTGTATCTATGCACAGTGATGCATATACCACGTCTGCCAAGTTACAATTCGATATTTTGAAGAGGTAGTATCCAAAATGTATGTGTGATTAGTGTTAAGGGAAGGTTTATTTGTCGAATAAATGTAATGTACAGTGTATAATGGGACTTTTCCAGTGTGAGCATTACCTAAAAATGTAAATGCAATGCATTGAAGTCACCCGTTGTCGCGGGCAGTGGGCCCCAGACTAAGAATATTGTATCTGACACTGAAGTCGCCCCCAGACTATGAAATAAGTAGCAGCACTGGGCAGAGTATCTAGGACACCCACTGTGTCAAAGATGGAGCTGAATGGAGACGGTTGCCCAGACAGTGGATACAGGTCCGAAACTTACGCTGGGTATTTTTTAGTTGGTAACCACTTCGCTGGGCGGGTCATCATATCAACTTTAGGTGAAATAACTTTTATAAACAACTGGTACCATGGACCACCCATTAGATCAACCTAAGGTCAGATCTCTAAGGTCAAACCCTGTCTTTTAAAAATTACCAGTACAATACACTTTATCCGGATGGAAGATACTCTACCGTAGCACAATATGTCTTTTATTTATTGTTTAACCAGGGCACTTGGCTCAGTAACGCAGCACTGATCTTTCACTAGGCGCCTTACGCGGTAAAATAAACGTGCATGCGTGAAAGGTAATATATATATATATATATATATATATATATATATATATATATATATATATATATATATATATATATATATATATATAAGATAAACACAACTAAAATAAATTTAATGAGATACTTGATAAGACACCAAATATGAAGACCTATATATATAATTAAGATAAACACAACTAAAATAAATTTAATGAGATACTCGATAAGACACCAAATATGAAGACCACTTAATAGTAAAATTATGTGGACTATTTTTTGCTTTACGGATGGATCCTTTAAGCATGACGTCATTCTTCAGACAATCATGTTATACATAGCTCTCTTTCATCTCTCATCGTGACCCAGCCCTGGCAGGCTACCATTGGCTGAGGTGTCGGCCGCTTCCTGGACTGAGAAATTGTTAGCGCTGATTCTGCCAACATGAATTCGCCTACCTTTAACATTGTCTATCATGGCAATATTTTCCAACGCAGCATAGAGCAAACAGGTTTGTGTCTGCATCATCTTACCGCAGGCAAATGTGGCAACGTAGCAAAGAAAACGAGTCACTGGATACAAACTGAAACCCCCAACCCCACACCAAATTACAGTAATATAATTTTTTTGTGGAAATGTGCATTGTATTTTTCGGGTTGATACACATTATCAAAGTGAAAAGTATGACTATTTTCTCTGTCTTGTTTATCAGATGCTTACTGAATGGCATGGACAGAACACAGAAATGTAATCCTGTGTGGTCATGTATGCAGTAGTACTTCTAAATATGAGGCATGGGCAGCATGAGACCATAAACATTAATTAAAATGTGGTTTTTGGTATTCCTTACCCAATACTGTAAAAAGCGTTAAAAAGCACAAATGTTGCCAATTTAACTTGAATCTGTTACTGCGGCAGAACCGCAGGGTTTTCCTGGGCTAATTTGTCATTCTTTTACTGTTGTAGATCGTAAAAGGTGGTACAAACTGGCCAGCAGCTTAAAGGTTGCTTTTCGTCGATTTCACGTTCCCCACTGATGTGATACAACTTACGTTTTGTTTTTGGCCAAAGACTAGCGTGGTTCCTGGATTACTTTATAGCCCAGTTTCATTTCCATCTTATACATGTTCTGGCTTCTCACCTGGACCCTATTTATTTAGTGTTTTCCAGAATGCTTAGGTATGCCCTGATGCTTGCTTTTTTCATACCCCTGTTAATCGTGCTTGGTCCATAGTGAGACTTTCTGGTTTTTCTCAGTGACAGTTGAATATAACAATTACAGAAACCCTCCAGACAGTCGTACCATGCCATTTTGTTACTATAATGGAAAGGGTGTTACATGTTTTATTTTGGCATCTTTATAGCAGAGTTTCCGGGCATCCTTAACAGACAGGTCTAATCCATTTCTTTCTATTTGTAAATTGTGAGACATCAGTTCGTTTTATGTAAAATTTTCCAATGTGCCCCGCACGAAATAAACAGATTGATACTAGGTCTGCCTGAAATCTGGAATAGTGTCTTTTTTTTTTACCTCAGCTGACTTGTCAGTCAGCTGAAGTTATTAGGAGGATGGTGATTTAGCGTCCATATGTCTTCGCACAATTTACATTTTTAACTTCTCAAAAATCGTCAGTGGATTCTCTTTAATCGTAATACAGACGTACCATGGGTAGTCATTCCCAGTTTCTTCACATGGTCATGCTTTATTGATTTAATTTTTAAAATGAAATTTGAGACACAATTATCTTAAAAAATTCTCTTCTCCAAAACGTCTCAGCTAAGTCCTTCAAAATTGTATAGGGATACTCATACAGATCCCTTAACCTTAATTTGTTCAACAGGTGGTGCTGCAATTATTTCTATACATGTGTATTTAAAAATGTGTTTTTTGCTATTTCGACTTCTCCAGAACCCTCAAGTACATTGTGCTGAAACTTGGTGTAACTGCTGGTGGAAGGGTCACGCAACGTTTTCACCAGGTAGTAATGTGGTGGGTTCCTGATTTTGAATACATTTTCAATTTGGGTATTTGCCAGTTATTGCATACATCCCTGTGGATTGCAATGTGAGTCAATGGGAGACTGCAATGGTTATTCACATTTTGGACGGCTTTCTTGTGGGTCTTCATTCATCCTCTGTCGTTAACGTTGTCTGCCTCGTTGGTGTTGTCATCGTAATCGTTCATTCTCATTAACGTGTTCGACTTCTCCATAACCATCAACTGGATCCTCTTCGAACTGCGTGGGGATCTATCTTGGGTGGCTCTCTACCAAGTTTGTCCAAATGGTCAAGCTGTAGTGATTTTTGTAAGGATTTTTGTTCAGGTTTTGGCCTAAACCTTTAAAATATATTTTTTTTCCAAAAGCATCTAACCAAGTGGTTTGGAATTGCGTCCGACACTTCTTGTCACCATTTTACATTGATTTTTTTTAATCAAGTGGCGCTCATTTTTTCTAGCTTTTTCGATTTTTTTGTGAGTTGTCATTATTTTTTACCTGTTTGCCAAAAACGTCACTCAGATAGTGCTGAATTTTGACGCAAATGTACCGGGAAGGGTGAAACTATTTTTTCTCTAAGTGGTGGTGTGGCCGATTCCTGAATCATAACGAATATTTTTCAATTTGGATGCTTGTCGGTTTATGCATACATTCCTATTGGTTACAATGTAAGTCAATGGTGATTGCAATGACTGGTAATTCTCATTTTTTATTTCTAGCAATGCCCCTGCCCTGGTTAAATGCTCAATAATGTACACATTTAAATGAATAACATGTAAAACCAAGGGGAAAAGTGTACATGGCAAGAAATCACTGCAAAGCAGGAGATCTGTCCACACTGGCCACTGGTCAAACTACACATAATCACTTTGTGTCATATACAGAGCATACATTCTGCAATAATTCATGTCATTTAAAGTCCCAAGTCCCGATACAATCCAGCGCAAACTTAAATATCTGTATTAGAACAGGGATAAAGCTCAATATATCACATGCATCTGTGCTTAAGTTCTCTTTCAGTTCCGCTTGCCCAGCTCACTGGTCCAAATGTTCTAGATACACGTTCAGTCCAATCCAGATTGTATAATTTTGAAGCCTAGGGACTGAAAGGCAATGAAATTTAGCCAAGTATAAATGTCTCCTCACAAGACAATGTAATAAAATGGCCAGATACGCTCTCACCGTGGCAATGTCATGAAACCTGCAATGTTCTACGATGCATAAAAACACCGTGGGCTCGAAACAGAGATCCCGGTCAGGTGAGACGCTGAGCGACCCTTGTACAACGTTGGCCTATGCACCCCGCAAGTAGACTTTAAAAAAAAAAAAAACAACAACAACTAAATGCCTGAACAGCGAGAGGCAGATAAAAGCACGTATGGGTACATGAATCCACAAATAAGAGATAAAATAACTTTCCAACGAAAGCTTGAGATAAAATAAGGGCTGATACAAGATCAGGCATGCTGGTGTACTAACCACCAATACTACCGTTCTTAAGGAACCTGACATAAATACTCTATACAAATCAGAAATCCTCGACTACTTTGCATAAATTACAAATTATCCTTCTTAGCGAGCATGTAATACTTCAGCAATGGGCACGAAAATGAACAAATATGCACAAGGAACGCGATGATGCCAACACATGACAATTCTGACCAAGTTATTAAACACAAAATTGAAACGATGGCTCCAATATATGTTACAACTAGCAATTGTGATAAAAAGGGAGATACCAATAGGCATCCAAACTGCTCCCCTGGTTAGAAGAACTGTTGCATGAACACTGTGATAAATACCATGTCAATATATTAGAATTGAAGAGCATGTCGTTTCAAGGGTTATGCAATGCCGCTGACACGCCACAAAGCTAAACCCTTGAACATCCCCCGGCAAACATTGCTAAAGGTCACTACATTAAACAAAAACAGCACAAGGAAAGGATGAAGGATGGACACTGGTATGCAGCTGTGCTGTTTTGTCTGAATATATATATATATATATATATATATATATATATATATATATATATATATATATATATATATATGTATATATGTATATATATATGTATATATAATTATGTTTATATATATATATAATATCCATTTATGGTTGTATACAAGCCCATTTGCAATGTACAACTAGAAAGAACATTTGCTTCACAGCAAATATATCTGGGTACCTTCAAAATGAGAACAGTTTCAGATGGTACACTTTGCCTTTGTTCAACGTAAATTAAATTTTCTGAATGAATGAATGAATCTTTATAAGCTGCACCTTCAATACACAGAAAAGGTATTTTGCCAAATACAACACAGTACATGCACAATATACACAATCCAACCTCACAAAAAGAAACCAAAGAATATACAATGATGTTTAAATAAATACATTATCTACGTTCATAAGGATCCCTTTATTACAACAGTCTCATTTATATAATTTATCATAAGTGAAACAGTCTCAAAATCTTCACATTCCATCAAAAATATAAATTTTTCTTCCGGACTCAAATTCTCAAAATTCAGAAAAATTTCGGACATTCCTTGCAATAGTTTTTTTCTCGGGTTCGAAATTTTTTACAAACCATCACATAATGAAACTCATCCTCAATAGTCTTACAGTAATCACATGTTCTTTCCTCAATAGGCGTTTTCACTGGTCTTCGATGTCTAATTCAATATGTAAGTTATGTGCACTAGTTCGGAAGCGTGCAAAATATTTTTCTGTCGCTAAAAATCTTCAATATAGGTAAGTATGATTCAATTTCGAATTGGATTTTGAATTTAACGTATGTTGGTTATTTCTTGTCGGGGAACGATTGCATGTTCATGGTATTTTGCCACTGTGCC
The DNA here is from genome assembly GCA_964020975.1 of Hermodice carunculata. Lineage (NCBI taxonomy): Eukaryota > Metazoa > Annelida > Polychaeta > Eunicida > Amphinomidae > Hermodice > Hermodice carunculata. The sequence goes on from OZ026619.1 coordinate 67,393,756, forward strand.
AAAAATCATTCTTTTAATAGACAATTTATAATTCCAGGAGACAAATTTAAAAAATCGTCGCTAGCGTGATGCCAAATATACTGACATCCGATGATCGTAAAAATATCTTTCAGTGAGGCTATCCAATGTGATTTACTGGGTGACATTTCATAATTACACCGATAAACATCATGTAACAAACTCTCGGGGTAAACATTCTCAATTCGATACCAATTTTTACAGACACATGTCAAAACCTCTAACGAATATGGATATTTTCCTATTTCACTTATTACAGCGATATTACACGCTTTCGTGTTAACACCCAAAATATATTTTAAGTAATTTGCATAGACTTTCTCAAATTCTACTTTGAAGTACAACTTTATATCATCAGGTGAGATACACTTCGACAGAGGGATTAGATAGGCACCCCATTATATGCATTAGCCTAATTTGCAAAAATTAAAATACTACAACTTTGGTTCTTGGTCATTGGATGTGGCCATGTCACAAACTTTTAAACTGAAGTTTGAATGACACCACTTTCTAAAATAGTTTTGAAGCTATTCAAGATTTTAATTTTGTGCATTTGCATAAATTGAAGTTCTTCAACTTTGTTTTATGGTTCCTTGGACGCGGCTGCGTCTTATATTTACAGATTGAAGTTGGAATGGCACCTCCATGTATAGTAGTTTTGAGGTTATTCAAGATTTAAATTTTCTGTGTTCATCTTATTTGCATAAATCAAAACTGTGAATTTTGGATCATGGCTTATTGGATGCGGCTATGTCACAAACCCATAAATTAAAGGTAGAATGGCACCTCTCGCTATAATAGTGTTGAAGCTATTCAAGATTTAAATTTTGTGTATTCACCTAATTTGCATAAATTAAAGTTCTACAACTTTGGTTCATGGTTCATTTTGTGTGGTATGTCACAAACCTACAAATTGAAGTTAGACTGGCACCTCTATGTATAATTTTGAAGTTATTCAAGATTTAAATTTTGTGTATCCACCTAATTTGCATAAATTACAATTTTACAATTTTTGTTCATGGGATGCACCTTTGTCACAAACCTACAAATTAAAGTTGGAATGACACCTCTATCTATAATAGTATTGAAACTATTCAAGATATAAATTATGCATATTCACCTAATTTGCATAAATTAAAATTCCACAGTTGTGTTTCATAGTTAATTGAATGCCGCTTGCCACAAACCTACATATTGAAGTTGGAATGACATCTCTATATGCAAAAGTTTTGGAAATATTGAACTTTTGAATTTTTCTATGACCCGAATTAGCATAACTTAGAACAGGAGGCATTCAAATTTAACTGCGATCCTGCTCACTTCCTGTGTTGTCGGGGCAACAGACTGATGCTCCCACCATGATCAGGGCAGATTTGTATTATATACTACATAAACATCCTTGAATAACACCTTTTCAACCAAAAGAGAGCCCATTTCTTATTATTTTTGGCATCCTTTATGTTTCAAATATATGTTAATACATTTTCTTAAGATTATTGTGTGTTTGTGTTGTTCATTTTGTTGAGGAAGAACTTTTGACTATGCTAAATACATGGATCTGCCATGACGCAGGTGGCTCCTTCTTTTGCTCAATAGGTGTTAGAGTAGGACCGCATTTAGATATGAATACATCCTATTCTACAACATATACACTGTCCATTATATTGGCAGGTGTCACAAATCTATACATGCACATTGAAATTTTGTTTCTATCTGCAAAAGTTTGGAGGATTTGGAGCTTTTGAAATTTTAATTGTCCCTAATTTGCACAATTTTAAACATCATGACTATTTCAAACGATGTGCACAAATTCACTGGTGGGTCAATCAACATGTCAAGTCATGTCTGGGTTTGCACCCAGACATAACAACAGATACGTTGTTTTCGATGGTAATTAATTTGAATACACACACACACACACACACACACACACACACACACACACACACACACACATATATATATATATATATATATATATATATATATATATATATATATATATATATATATATATATATATATATATATATGTATTATACGTAGTGAACAGCGCGAATGGGGAGTTCATGGTTTACAGAGGTTGATAGTTCTTTTCATATTTGCCATAATGAGTCTTCTTTCGAGCGGACCGTATTACCGATAGTTTTGGATGGTATACCTTCTTATAAACAATTCTCTTGTCTGTCATATTTACCCATTCATGATCAGTTCATGTTGGTAAAAGTTTAGGGCTATCAAATAATTGGTCCTGAAGGTACAATTCATACAAAATCGCCATGGATACTTTGTTATAAAATGTATTGTTTTCAATGGATGTTTTATGCTTGCAGTTTTATTCTTAACAGATTAAACACATTAAAGCACTTTATTTCAAAGTGTGGGTTATGCTGATTTTTGATGGAATATGGATCATTTGATCACGCCTTGCGAAACATCTGTTCAGCAAAATTTATGTCTTACGGAGCAGAACCTGAAGATCAGTGGGCCTATGGCAAGCAGAGAAATGCCAATAAAATTTAAAATTTTATTTCTCAAGACCTAAGTTGCGTGATGAAAACTTGAAATTGGTATGCCACGTATGGCAGTAAGCCAAATAAGACGCTACCATCAATGTGTCAGGCATTCAACACCGGCGGTGTATGCCAAAATATCACACATTTCTTACGTTTAATACAGCTTAATAGCAACCATTTTTCACATACTAAATACTGAAAGTACGGAAGATATCCTCAGTAATTACATGTAGCACAAATTGCCTCATGCGGCGTATTACATTTATCACAATTGCTTTTGCTCTAACTCAACAACCCCTACAGTAAAACCAATATTCCTACATGTACATATAATAGCAGTTACTGTATAATCTGAATAAAGAAAGATAAATAAATATAAGGCTATTGCTCTGTAGCGTATCATAGAATTACTGTCACGTTTAATCGACATATGGGTAAGTTGACGGAGGGTGGCATATCAAGTGCCCAACAATTGGTATTACTCTAATCTTTCATCAAACTGTGTAATTATTGCTGGCTGCATTTCTAACACAACAGCTAAGTCTTTACCTTTGTAAAATCAAAAGTGATCCAGACCATAGGCATATTTTTATACGGCGTATGTAAAGAACGTTGACACGAATCCAAGCTTGATGTGTTGCTGACGTTTCGACATCCATGACAAGGACATTCATACATCCATTGAAGTACTTCTGTGTGCTGGGTACCTCAGTGTGTGACTTTTGTTTGTCTTATGCTCTACCTAAAGAGAATGCTTTTTACACATTCAAACTAGCAGGCTTAGATATTTTAACATGAGTTATCTTGATGGTTATTTTTCTACAAAAAAGGTATATAGTTTTGACGGACGATAGTTAATGGTACTTTTTACATAATTGTAGATAATGTAATGTAAAGTAAGATATAATCACGAACAAAGAGTTATAAGTATTCATTGTATGTAATTTATTTTCAAACTGTACCTTAAATTTGGCTCACATTATACGAGGGATTTTTTCTTGCAACTCGATAAAAAACGAACTGGGCTGGCTTCATCCAAACCCCCAAACACGAAGATGACCCATTATTCAAACCTTGAATCATACAACGCTAAACCTTCTTGGGCACCTCAACAAATGGTTGGGTTATCATATACAATTATCTTTAGACAATAATTGAAGTATTGTGAAAGTGGAGGTCCATGCGCGCTAAATATACTTTTTACTTTACTATAGGCTGTGCAAACTTTCTTTAATTTCGTTGTGTTGGGAGTAGTGATACAGTTTCTTGCCGACGCCTCTGAAATTCGACTATTCGACGTTTTTTCTGACAAGACAGAACAGAAGTTTCAAACTTTGACACTGTTTTCTCGTCTTTCTCGTGTTATCATAAAATTCTATAGTTGCATACTTAAGACCATCATATTTGAAATTAAATTACTTGAGCTCTTTATGTCAAATTTTGGTGGCAAGTTCTGTTGCAGCATTACAGTTACTTGGCGTTATGATCATACTGCAAAATATGTCTGACATGCATTGGGTGAATAGGTTTCAAAATTTTTCTGACAAAATACTGCAGGATGTTATTAAAACGATTTTTACGAATAAGAAAGTAAGTTCTAGGCTCCTGTAAAAAGACAGGACCATCTGCTGCTGCATGGCTCAGTCTCATCTTGGATCATGAGTGCCGACACCAGAGCCTTAACTGATCTTTATTTGCAGAGAAAATAGGAATGATACGGGTCAATAGCTTTCATGGGCGCCCGAAGAGCTTCGAGAAAAACTGTTGACTCGATCAAAATTTGGTACTTATAGAATTTGTATTCAAGCAGATACCACAGAAAACAATAATGAGCTCCTTTCTATTTTTGGGCATTACACTGTATATGTGTATATATATATTTACTTGATGCACAAAAGCATGGAGAGACTTGGATGTACGGATGGATTATGTAAAGAAAAATCCGGTTAATGTTACTAGATACGTTACCTGCGAAGCAGATTCTAATGTTCTTGTTTATGTGTGTTACATTAGTTGTGTAGCACTAGGTCGCTTTGCTGGCAACTAGATACGAAGTAGGCAATTTTTATGTCTGTATGCAAACACCGACATTCTGTTTTCTTTCTTTCTTTGAAAGTTTAAATCTTTCACATTTTCAAAACAATTGTAGAAAGAGGTGCCATTCCCAGTTCAATATCATACCGGTTTCTGTCAAGGGCAACTCTTATGGGGTTAAAAAAAGACCTATTCTTCGCAGCTCGTCTGGTGACTGCATCTGATTCGTTTATATATATATATAAATTCATTCATGTAAGAAAGGAACAAAAAGGCAGTTATATGTATTGCATATATTTATTTTCCCGTAGATTAGAAATAATACAATGGATTGTACATATATATATGTTTGAACTATGTTGCACAAGTACAAGAACATTCTCAGTCACACTACCTAAAAGGGCTGGCGCTTCTGGTAAGGTTACTTTCCACAGTAGGTACTTTTCCCAGTCCCTAGAGTGCATCATTTTAGAGTGTTTTACTGTAGAATAGATCTTAGAATTGTGTGTATATATGAAAATAAGTTTGGATGATACTTAACTTTTAAAATGTGAAATGCTCTACTTAGCATATTTTCAAATGCTACAATTTTTCATATTCTTTATCAGTTGCAGTCTACTAATACCAGTAGCAGTGAACTTTGAAGATATAGTATTCAAGATTTAAAGTTTGATATAGTTCCAGTAATTAATAACACATATTTTTATTATGTACCTTTCTTAAAATATACATACTGAATTGGTTATGCCAGCAGACCAAACTATGTTTTCAAAAGTATTACAGATAAAGGTGTGAATCCAACTACCGTTTTGGGGTTTGCTCTATTGATGCATGGAATGAAATAAAAACAAAGTTGTGAAATTTGAATTTTTGTGCTAATGCGCCATACTTCTCATCTTGAAGTTTTAAACATCCTCAAATGCATTCTGGACAGAGAGGCCAGTAGCAACTTCAGTTCAGTGGTTTGTATAGTGCCATCCAACTAAATAAAAATGAAAGTAAAATTTTACTTAATGCTAATTATGCACACTTGGGATATTTTAATGCTTGCCATTTCGAAACTAATAAACATGATGGGGCAATTCCAATTGAAAGAATTGTGAGCTAGATCATTGAAAATTTTTTAAAAACATTTGAATGTTTAGTAATTTTAAGGCACACAGATGTGCTCTCAAGCAAATCTTATGTTACCTCGTCTTTGCTGTTGTCTCGAAAATGCAATAAACATCAAGGTATATTTAACAAAAGGCTGATGCTGTGTATACTTCCCTGCAGTAGCACTATGATTGATAGAGGGACCAAGTGCAGTTACACTACCCGCAGTGTTTTAAGTCCTGTATAGTTACCACAGCCCTATTAAATCGGCTTACAACTGCGTCAACAAATAAGATCCTGATTCTTCAGTTGGGTTTTCAATGAGCGCTTGTTCTCCTTCACAAACTTTCAGCTCTAAGTCCAATATAATTATTGTAAGGAGGCTATTCTGATAAGCTGTGGCTTACGTTTCAACGGATCTGTTGAATATAAATTGCTTTCTATCGTAAGCACTTAGAAAACACCAGTAGTACAAATATCTGATTAAGGACAACACCCAGTGGTTGATATCATACCACTAAACGCGACTCGACGGAACAGACTTCTAAGTTTAAAGTGTGAACTTACAGTTTGGTTACTCACTCTTACGATCGGGCAGACATGGCTGTCACAAATGAGAAGCTCTTCAAAACAGAGGTGACTTTTGATGGGGCAGATGATGACGACGAGGAACCAGCACAGAGGGAGTCACATGCGGTAAGTAGTTTTAGATGTCAGAACCTACTTTTTCAAGAGCAACATTTTGACAGCCTGAATCGAACGCCCACAAAGCGGTACGGGGTGTGGGCGGTTGGATGTTTTTGGGAGAGGTGGGGACGGGCAGAATGAGGGCTAGTTGCAGGGGATCCCCCATCCCCCGAAAAGGGGATGTAAAGGCAACCAAAACGGTATAATTTGCTGTATTCTAAAGGCAAAATTGTTACTTATCCGTGCAGTCATAAATGTGCAGAATTTATAAATGCCTATGAACCCACATTACACATGAAGATGGGATAAGGATGAGGACGTGAGGCTTTAGGGGTTGTTTTTATTTTTATTTGCTTGCAGTTCTGGTTTAGTATTTTTTTTTGTTTTGTTTTTTTTTGTTTTTGTTTTTTGAGTCGTCACTATTTTGCAGGCCTGTGCAGGAACTCAATATTTTCAAGTCATAAGTATTGTGTATGCCCAGCATACATTTCACATACATGTATATGGAAATAACTGTTTACATGTTTCAGCAATTTTGAATTTTTTCCTCTGAATTCAGCTGTGGCTAAATAGCCCATGGGTTTTCACTGTGCCTGTTTTCGAATTTTGTTGCTCGAAACTGTTTTCAGACTTCAAGGTGCAATCAAGGTTAAAATGCCTTATTGGGAAAACTAAGAAAGACATTAAAACAATTGTGATATACTAAAACGTCTGTGACGTTTTGAGGTTCATTTGTATATATCATTACAGTAAAAAAAAGAAAAAAAAGAAAAAAAACCAGAAAAAACCAAAACCAAAAAAAAAACAAGAAAAAAAAAACAACAAAAAAAAAAAAAAAAACAAAAACAAAAAACCAAAAACAAAAAAAATACTAAAAAACAAAAAACCCTAACAACCCCTCATATGATTAAATGAGTTCAGAGTAAATTTACCATTTATGTAGATATCTGCCCTTTCAAATACTTGTCATAAACATCAATATTTGCTAAAGAAGAAGCTTACAAAGTTTAAAAAGTAAATTTGAAATCTAAGATTATGCTATTTTAAAATAAATATAATCTTTATATCCGCATTAATGCTTTTTAATATCTCAGTCTTGTTATATACAAGTTGCTTAAAATGTTTAAGTGTGTACCCATGGATTCTAAACAAGCTCACACCAACAAAAAATAATGTACAATTATTCTATAAATAGGCTTTGATGCTGATTTAGCAATATGTATTTGTAGCAGGACAGGACCTTTCATACACCCTCTATTTTTCCCAGTTCCTTGTATTTTTTGAGAAATGAAATACGTACCAACTGATACACAGTTGGCGTTTCTACGGGCTGAGGTACATTAAACCTTCTAAATCGATTGTCTTGCTTCTGTGGTTTACATTCAGGAATATAAGTTTCCCTGACGAGAAGTAACTACTGGAGTTATGCTTAAAACCGACTTTGAACGATGCAGCTAATCTGTGTGTTGGTTGTTCACCAAGCACACATTATATGAACTAACAAATATGGTCAACAGGCGGGAAACTTGCTCTCTTGACAGGTGTCCGTGTGATTAATATTAAGAAAGCAGACGACATACACCTCCATTTGTCCGAGCAAATCCACCGAACGAGGAGTAAACCTCAGATTAAAAAAACGCGAACGGATCTGTCATCGTTGATATGTGCTTTGCATCTGATTAATGCAATACTTTGAATTGTGGGTAGAACCACTACATATACATACACTTTAAGATCCGGCACTTATATCAGCCATAATGTCTATGCAATAAATTTAAGATGGTAACAAACTCACAGTTGGATGTCTTTGTTTAGTTTTAAAAGTTTGCATCAGCATCAATATATTTTCATTTACAGCATCATGGAGATCCGATAACCCACATAATAGACATATGTAATGTATCTAGATTTGATTTAAAAATATTTATTTCAACTGGATTGCCCAGGTAGCACACTACGGTACCAATTAATGGGCTCTCCAAGAACATACAGAGTATACAGACTATATATACAGTACACACAAAACAATATGATACAAGAGCAATGTTGCCATAATGTCCATGCAGTGTTCATCCACTGCAAGTATACCACATACATATGATAATATATAACATAAAAACCAAACTTAATACACAAACCTTCTAGTTTGCATTGTAAATTGCTCTACTGCATCACAAATTTGTTCATTGAGTTTATCAGAAATATCTTTATCGATATGGGCCAGGTACTTCAGGAGAATATCGGGGGCGATGTGATCTTTTTGTGCGGTTAACTCCAGGTGCCAAACTTTTTCAGTTATTAAGAGATGTGTTCTGGGGGCTGCGTAACGGGGGCATTTAAAGAAAAAGCGAGAGACGTTTTCACATGGGTCATGACAATAACAGGCCGGAGATGAAATGACATTTATCTTGTGAAGATGAGAGTTAAGCCGAGAGTAACCAAGACGGAGGTGCGTGTGGCAAATACTAGAAAAACGATTTCTAGCGAAATAGTGCCGCACAATGTCTACAAAAGTGGCAGAAATAGATCAAGAGAGACTATTACTTTTCTTCCTGCTAAGAAAAACGTGCACTATAACTCTTTCTTCCCGTCTACCATTAGAGAATGGAATTTTATTCCGAAAGCAACAAAATACTGTGAAAATATTGACGAATTCAAAAGCAAATTAAATAAAAAAAAACCTAAAAGGAATGAGTTATTTCACTTCGTGAAAAGGAAGATTGGCATAATCCATGGCAGAATGAGAATGGGTTTCAGCCAGTTGAATTCAGACTTGTAGCAGATGGGTTTGTTGGCTTCACCATTATATTCCTGCGTATATTCTGCTGAAGATTATTTCCACTACGTTTCCCAGTGCAGCAAATATGCTACACAAGGGGACAAACTCCACACTGAAATTACTCCTCTCGCAGCGTTCAATTTGAAAACCCTACTATTTGACACAGTGACAAAAACAAGAGTGCACATTTTGAGATTTTTGGATTAGTTCACAGTTAAATCAAATCGACTGAAAGATTAAAAGATTAGCTAGCCCATTTTAAACTTGTTGTGCGATACGTGATTCCATATCCCATCGCTAGACTAAGGTGTGTAGATTATACTTAGCACATGTACTCCGCCAATAGTGTGCTCTTTTTTCCCTTCTCTTCCCCTATTTGTACCTAATGTGATGTGCCAACTATCAATTATCTTGCAGTTCAACAGTTCCATATCTGTACCGTTACTGTTTGTACAAGGGGTCTTCATATAGGCAATGTTCCTGGTGACCGATTGTTTTCAAAATTAAATATGCTTGAACCAATATCTATATATGGACGTTTAATTACTATAACGCCTGGTCTTACTTCTAATTTTTCTTAAGTTAAAACGATTTCTCAGATGAAAATTAACAGGATGTTGCATGACGCGGGGAACAAGTCAAAAAGATAGTTTGGCATTACGTTATGCAACATTTTGAAGAATAAGACTTGTTAAAAGTTCCTACGTCTGGTGGCCACGCAATGTCTGTCATCCAAGTTCATTGAGGAAGACATAACGGTGAGTGTGCTGCATTGCACCTGTGCCTATTCTTGCTGCTTGGTGTTGAACAGATTCGATAGAATTTGCTGACATGTCGGAGAAATTGTCAAAAATTGCAATCATATTCGAGAATTGGACTTATCATGGATGTTTCTAACTAATTTATGCTTTCTGGGATAGTTTTATTTCATTCTGCGGAAAATAACTATGTGCACTTACTGGATTTATTAATAATGTGATTGATATGCTCATCCCATTTTAAATTTTCTGAGATGGCGATTCCTAAATGAGTGGTGAGTCGCTTCTGGTATGGAGTATCATGAAGGTAGAGCGTAGGATGGTCTTGTTTGTTGCGTTTGGTCGACAATAATACAGCAATTGATTTTGTGGCTTTAAATGTTACTTGCCAAAGTACACCCCATAGAGAAATATTGTGGAGATAATCATTGATTCTCCTCGCTGAAACAAGGGGATCGTGTACAATTTCTAAAATACTAGTATCGCCCGCAAAAAGGACTGGCTGCCAATGGTCAAACGCTGAAAGTCTAGGGGCTAGATGCAAGAGAAAAAAAAAAGGTAGAGTTCATGTGCTGTTAATCTCTAATGCCATTAAATCTCTAATGCATGAATGAAAGAGACAGATGGACAATTGTGAAAGGTACGAAAGAAGTGTTATAAGGATTTGTTCCACATCTGAGTGGTCTTGAATTGTTTCGGAAGGACCGTTAGTGGATGTCCCACTCTCTCTGGTATAACCGTGTTCGATGAGAGCAATTCAACATGCTGTGCATGCTGATAAATTTCGATCAATTGCCAAATATTTTAAGTGGAAATAAAGACTAACGATTCGAAATCATCAACAAGTTTTTACTCTCTGAAACACTTCATTTTAATCAGATATTAAAAGTTTCTCTACTGGCATGTGTACACACAGAACCAGCAATCTAACCGATCATGTTTAGGTACATTAATTGTTAAAATTTTTTCTCGTTCAAGTTTATGTATATATACACACACACACATACACACACATACATACACACACACACACACATATATATATACATATATATACACACACACACACACACATATATATATATATATATTGACAGTTTTTTTGGTAACGTTTTGCAAAGCTGTTTACCTGTTGGATAAATGACGACAACTATAGGTAAAATTGTGATTATTCAATATTCGCTTATGAGCTGATGAGTATCGTAACTCATTTCCCCCTTGTATCCAAGTGGCTAATGTTAATTTGTGAACCACTAATATGTCATCCATATGCACTCGGTGTTTAGCATACACTAAGAGGCTGACCATGCATGTCTATCTGTGACCACAAGAGAGTAATTCATTGATGGTCACTTTTGGATAAAATGACACAATTCTCAGATGGATCTGTCAAAAAGATACCAAGAAAAACTTTGACAGTTGAAAATATCAAAATATGGACCAAAGACTGAGACGCAAGTCAATAGGAAAGTTATCAATAGCTTCGCATTTAAATACGTTTGGGTGAGAATGTTCATGCTTATTGGCAGGGAAGAATATACTTGAAGGAAAACTACTTTATCATAAATTATAATAAAGTAGTATTATAATTTATAATGGATGTAAAATCTCAAGACTACCGCGGCCTATATTTGAAAAAGAGCATACGAGCCGAAGGCGAGGATTGTGCGAGTACTCTTCTTTTCTCCACAGACAGCAGACAGGCCACCTGCCGGCAGAATTAATTTCTTCGGTTTTTTTTTGTTTTTTTTTTTTAAGAGCAAGGAAGCTGGGTTAAATTGTACTAAAGAGGGTCAAGGGTTCAAAACACCCCGTCGGAATCTTTATAAAAAGAGTCTGGGTGAGTTTTCGAGAAATACGACTCTTCAAGAAAAAGAAGCCCGCTTATAACAAAGGAAATGTACCGGGGAGTCTAAAAAGATAACAGTTACTGACACAAACACCTCGTCACCCCCCCCCCCCCGGGGGTTTCTAGGGTACAAGGAAAGTACAATGCCTTACCGGTCCTTTATTAAGGCTGACATCATATGGGTCTTGTTAATAATGGGCAAGGTTTCAGTTGACAACTGCTGCTTGTTGAAAGCAATATAGGCACATACCGTGAGATTCCCAAAAGGTTCTTATAGTTACTGTGCCAGTAATTGCAAATTTTTCACATGTTGTCGCCTTCATAACTTGAAACATAATTAACATTTTGAAGCATCAAATAAGTTCTGCAGCAATTGCTGACATTTTGAAAGGAAAAAACAATTTGCAAAGCGTAAATAGACCAATGTATTTTCACAGCTGTTTCCGATGTATATGTCGTTTGTTAAAGATAAACGAAAATCCAGTCCATGTATTACCAGTAACACGGCTCTATTAGCAGCTGATTAAAACGAAAGCAAAGATAATTTTCCAGTCGATATAAATGTTTGCTCTCCCAGAGAGTATTTCAAAACAAGGATTGAAATACAAAAGATCATAGTGCTAATCAATTAAATGCTGTTATGGTTTTAACGGGTTAGAGGCCATGAGCCAAGCACCAAAGTCCTTTAAATTGACTGTTACACAATAGAATTATCTGAACTTTCCATGTCATTTGTCGACCCTCATCATAAACAAAATGCTGGAACATATACCCATTAACATAATAAAGTGACCTTTATTTTGGGCGTATCTGACGTCATTGGGTGAAAATGTCCTTTTGTTGTTGATTCTTCATTAGTATGTGACCAATGTTAAATTTCCTGTTATATTTAGGCTAATACACAGCTTCGTTCTGTAAGCTCTTAGTATCGCTTGAATTATCAGTCAATATATATATAAAATGATTAGATACTTACTGATATTTTACTTTGGAGGAATTGTGTACTTTGGTGACATAAGAGTGACACTTTAGGTAAATAGTGTACCTGGGTGACGCAAAAGCCTTGCAGCACACACAATGACAAAAATCTTAAACCAGGCAAAAATACGGAAATGTACCAGATGACATCTTTAATCATTCATAAATTTAAACCTTGAACAAGTGTCATAAAGAAAGGTTAAAACTAGTGGTTACGACTTATCGCGAACGGCCAGAGTCTGTAGTAACAATTTGTTTTCATGACATAAGGGGAGTGGGTATAAATTTCAAGGGTTTTCACTCTAAATTTGCGCATTTTCTTTTAATTAAAGTCAAAGTCTGTTGTATCTCTAAAACCCATATCTCTCTCTCTCTCTGTCTCTCTCTCTCTCTCTCTCTCTCTCTCTCTCTCTCTCTCTCTCTCTCTCTCTCTCTCTCTCTCTCTCTCTCTGTGTCTTCTGTTGCTTTTCATCAACATTCTAGCGTATTTTTAAACACAGCAATGGAAGTTTTTTGGAACTCCATGGCGTTTACACGAAAATGTGGTTCAGGAAAGATATAAAAATAGTATCAAACTTCTTCATCAATAGGTCGTTTAATCAAATGCTACATGTACACCTTAGAAAAAACGACAACAACCGCAATATGTGATTACGTCCACTGAAAATATTTGAGAAAAGAGTGTATATAGAAAGGAACCCATGAATATACTATTTACTAAATTATCACATTATAGAAAAAGTGGTATATCTCTTGTTTGGTTTCTTTCTACTTAAAAAATCGTTCGCAATTTATGCATCATATAAATGAAAATTCTAACGTATTACAGTTGATCTGTGGAGCTTACCAGGTTCAGCTTTAGGTCTTGTTTTTTTAATTTTTTTTATATGTTTATGATTTATTTCCTACTGGTCCAGACCAGTTCGTCTTTTGACTGCAGATGACACCAAAAATTGTGAACATTGAAACATAGGCCTTAAAAACTCTGAATTTGGCAGTATAGTAGTTCCATGTTGATAAGCTCTCTCGGAATGTGGACAAAACTTATTATATGATTTATAGCACAAAATAGGCTGTAATGATGTTGACATGAATATAAATATTAATAACTGAAATATTGAACAAGTCTGTAAGGTTAAGTTTGCGGGTGTCTGTATGGATGAAAAACTAAATCGGGAAACACATATCACCAGTATCTCTAATATAGATAGAGACAAGTAAGTAAGACAAAGTGTTACCGGTAAAATTTTAATAATGATTTGCTTTAGAAATTATAATGGGCAAAATATTCGGAACCACACACCTTTACAAATTCGAGAAGCAATCACTTATCATAAGTTTAATAAATAAATAAATAAATAAATAAATAAATAAATAAATAAATAAATAAATAAATAAATAAATAATAAATGAATAAATGAATAAATGAATAAATGAATAAATAAATAAATAAACAAACACACAAATAAATAAATAAACAAACAAACAAACAAACAAACAAACAAACAAACAAACAAACAAATAAATAAATAAATAAATAAATAAATAAATAAATAAATAAATAAATAAATAAATAAATAAATAAATCATAAACAGTTAAGTGTATTTTGTGGACTAGTTTATAATCTGTTGTATTCATATTTTCACTACTTGCTGAAATAAAAGTTATTTGTAAATGTTGGACTTCTCATGCAGCAGAGATTGAAAGAGCCCTCCACGGTTTCCACTCTCAGAAATTAATTTATGAATTGTTTATAGCGTATGCATATGTTCATGAATAAACTAACACAATAATGAAGAAAAAAGTACAATAAAAACCACGAATTGCATTATATATTGAGCGATACCGGTACACACACGTCAAGTGCATGCAAGCGTGCTCAGTATTTTTCTGACAAGACCTCTTCATAAATATTGTTACATACAACAAACAATTAATCCACTAGAGGAGAGTAATCAGGATTTAATTTATAAGTTGTACAAAGTGTGTATATATTGCTAGATAAATTAACTTAATAATGGAGAAAATGAAAATACATTAAAATCACGAAATGCATTATTTATTGTGCGATACTGCTACACACATGTCACGTGTATGCAAGCGTGGTCAATGTATTTCTGACAGGACCTCTTCATAAGTATTGCTACCTATAATAAACAATTAATCCACTGGAGGCGAGTTATCCTTAATAAGCCTTGGGAGAGGTTTAGTAATATGATATCTGAACGTATTGAATTAGCCACTTAAGAATTCTGAGAAAGGTTTTCTTACGTTTGGTCCACCAAAGAGAGTTCTTGGTCAGTGGTACAAAGCACATGTAACGCCCCTTATGTGTATGGTACTTTAGACCCATTTCCCACTTAGGCAAGAATTGTAATAAATATCAGACTTATCATCATCATCATTGGTCAGCGCTTTTCACAATGACTCTGTTTGCAAAATGTTCAAGTACGAGATATATATGTAACAGAATCAGATAGTCGAATGAAAACAGACATGTATTAAATTAAATTTATATTCCGTAATAGTTACGTTATCCAAATTATTTGATAATATAGAATTACTGGTAACATTTTTATTCAGAAATGATGATGGTGATGAGGATGACGACGGCGACGATAATGAAAAGGATGATATAAATGTTGGCGTGTGACATGAAATAGCATGTCAACAGGCTACATTGAAAAGAGCAGAAAGTGCGTCACCTGTTTAATGAATGGCCAGAAAATGGTCAGAGGAGCGTTAAGATATTGAAAGAAATGAAAATTGTGCTGAAAAAGCTAGACTCTACGGGCACCGCGGGAAAAAATATCAGACCAGAGACGCTAAGCAGACAATCAGTGTTAACATGGTTGAAACAAAATCAAGATGAAATATCGCCTCGGATATTAAATTTATCTTTTCGTCAAGAATAACATTAGTGGTAGCATCTTTGATGTCCAAAGAGCTCCATGCAAGCGGCAATCAGCAGTAATTCTGTCATAAAGGCAAAAAGATCATAAAGCATGTCCCATCTTATTTTTATGGCATAAATAGATTTGCCCAAATTCAACATACGCGAATACACCTGAAGTGCAGTCCTCTGAATGATTTGTTGTTTCAGTACCGTTACATTGACACTGAAAGGTGCGCTTGTGAAGCTTCCGTGGAAAATATATATCATTTATTTACAGAATGTAATAAATTTAGAGAACTTCGTATACAATTCTTGGGACCATCCTTTCTTTCTTTTGCTATATTTCTTTGTATGTTCATGTTGAAACCGGTTTTATCCATTTAATACTCTGTAACCATGGAGAAGGATTTATAGAAGCTTCGCAGCTTGTTTCATAATCCATGTTTCTTATGAACTGAAATATGTTTAAACCAAAAAGGTCTTATGTAAAGAAAATTTAAAATAATGTGCTTTGAACATCTGAAGTAGTTTACCGGTATCATTTTGATCTTCAAGAAACGCCATCATGGCTGATTTTGTTACATTATTTGGTATCTTACTGGACGTCGTGTACCTATTTATACTCATCGAAATTCACTTTCACAAATTTAAGGACGAAAAACTTTGACACAAGACTCATGCATTATGGAATGTTTCTAACTTGAGATCTAGAGTCCTACATACAATTTTTCATTTTGCAAGGAATGGTTTGATGATGTACACGTGATACGGACGTCATGAGTTGCAGGAGTTTAGCTGCATAGTGGGAAAAAAGTTAAAATCAAAGTGAAGACTCTAAGCCTGTCTTTGAATGGTGAAGATGCCTGCATATATCGTGTGAAACACAGTTATATGTAAGACTAAACTACTTGAAGTTGCCAATCATATGATCGGTTTTTACATATATAAAGTATCAGATATACAGGGGTCACTCATGTAAGCTGTGCTGGTGCTTTTTCCTGTTTCTTTCCACAAGAAATGACCGCATGTACGGGCAGTTCCCAATATCAAACATGTTAAGATACAGTATGTTCCTCTTGCCAAACTAGCAACTGGAGTGAAGTTTCTTGTTTGTAAAAACCATAATGGTGCTCTCCAAACACACTAATCTTGATATGGGAAGGGATCGTCATACGTTTGAATAGGTATTCTTCATTCCCCACAAATGTTAGTACCACCCCTAGGTTTCGATAACTATGTGCGTGTATGGTGGCGGCTGATTGTCATTACAGTTGGAAATTGCTTGTTTGTCAAGGAAGAATTTAAAAACATGTTTGAAAATGACTCATTCAAAGACTTTGGGCACCAAGCTTGAAAGAGAGATGGGTCTGTAATTGCTACAGTCATTCGGAGATTTTTTTTTCAAAATTGGAACAACGTTTGCCTTTTTGCACTCACTGGGAAAGGATCTTTTTGACTGTGAGTTGTTGAAAATTCAAGGAAACAGCTTGGAAATTGCAGGAGCAGCTTCCGTAAGAAGACGTGCACTGATTCCATCTGGCCCATTGGCCCTTGTAGTATCCAGGGATTTCAGAATGAAAAATGCTTCGTTACTTCTGACTGAAATAAAACTTAAAAATTCACTGGGAAATTGAAATTCCTGTGAGTTTGTCGGCAGAGTAAAATTGGTGTTATTTGCACTGTTGTTGTTTAAAAAAAACATCGTTAAAGATATGTACATAAATTTCGTTGTCAGTGTCAGTACGATCGTTAGGGACGATTGCCGGTACTTCAGGAGATTGGTTCCTGTTGAAAAGGATTTAACAGTGTACCACCAACTTTTCTTTCGAAGTTGCGTGTTATTAAAAGAGTCATCAAGGCGTTTGTAGTAAGTCTGCTCGGCTAATCTCAAATCTTTTATGTACTTGTAACGCAATTGCCTGAAATAAGGTCGTAAGGACGGATTCTTTTTGGCTCTTTAATGAATACATTCTACCTTTCCCTTAGCAGCACGAAGAATATTGGTAAACCATGGCGAATTCTTAGGTCTAATCATTACACTATCGCTTAGGATACACTAGTTTGCAACTGAAAGAAGGAACTCGTCTATTTAGAACACTGAATGTTGACATCACCCATGTCAAAGCAGGACGTCTAGTCATACTGATATAACTTCTCTGTAAATTTTTCAAAATGTGCTCGATTATGATTCCAAACAAATCCAGTAAAACATTATTTTTTCGTTCGTCTGAATGACAAATGTTTACTAATTTCTGAGTGTTAACAGTTAGCAAAAGGAAGAGATACCTGAACATTCAAAATATTGTTAGGAATGTTAAGGATGATTTGGTCAAGGCAGGTTGAATATTTTTTCAGTAACCCTGGTTGGTGTATTGAC
The DNA here is from genome assembly GCA_964020975.1 of Hermodice carunculata. Classification (NCBI taxonomy): domain Eukaryota; kingdom Metazoa; phylum Annelida; class Polychaeta; order Eunicida; family Amphinomidae; genus Hermodice; species Hermodice carunculata. The sequence goes on from OZ026619.1 coordinate 67,411,744, forward strand.
ATGCGCATTTAGACTATTGATCATATAACAGTCGGCCAGTTTCATACCGTCGTGTATTATGATCTGCATTTATATCCCCCATAATTACAATTTCATTCCCACCAGAATTTCCTGCTTTGTATACACAGTCCTGAAATTTGTCCCAGAAACTAACGGGTGCATTAGGTGGTTGATAGACTACACCAAACAAAAACTTATTATTGTGTTATCGGACTTCAACCCACGGTAACCTATTCAGTACTGACTCTCAAGATCAGCTCGTCTTTTGGTAACCAGCGCTGTTGAGGTAAAGCCAGCGATACCCCCCCCCCATATCGGTAGTTCTGTCTCGCCTAAAAATAATGTTAAAACCTACTGAGTCGCTGTCATTAGCCTGTGACCAGCCTTTGATGCAGTAAAATTTTATATTCGTGTTATATTATATTGCGTTGTATTGTACTGCATTACATTGCATTCCACAAAGACTTTCATAGGAAGAGATTTTTTTACCATTCTAAGTGATAAGAGAGTTGCGAAGGCATTGGTCAACACCATTCACTGGGTTCTTGACAAGAAAATAGACACAGCGGTTGACGCTGTTTTTGCTACAGTTGACGCTGCTATTGACGTCAAAGTTAAAGCAATATTAACGTACATAGCTCACCAAGGTACCTGAATCAGAGATTGACACTCTCAAAGCTAAAGTTAGGAAGTTCGACAGTGCCCAAGATACTGTTGACCAATATAGTGGGCGGAAAAGTTTACGCATTTGGTCTAGAAGACAATGAGTCCCAAAACGAAGAAACTGACGTCTTGGTCTTGAAATATGCAGAAAAAGTGGGAGCCAATATCACCCTTGATGGCATCATTCGCTCACACAGGGCTGGTAAACCTATTAGAAACAACCCGGCCTCCAGGGCCATCATCGTTAAATTCACCTCCTATCGTGCAAGACAAAGGATGTGTTTGAATAGGCGAGCAGACAGGAATATTTCCATGTCTGAGGACGTGACTGAGAAAAGGTCTCAAATTATGTTTTAGGTTTTTGCCTTCAGGCGTGAAGGGAAAATTCCTGTTACACGGAAGATGGAAGAACGTCCATTCGTTAAAATTTTACGGAATCGCTTACTCTTAAAGGACACTTCTTGTTTTACAAACGGAAGCGCAATATATCTGTTAATGTCCTTCATAGTTCCGTGAAGTTATACTTTTCTGAAATTCGTAACAAATTGGATTCTAATGAGATAAATACAAAACAATTGGTGGAACCTTTTAGGCAAAATGACTGTACTATCAACCAACTTCTCAAAGTTGTTCATGATATTTATAATGGCCTGGGACTTCAGAAAGAAGCCAAGATGGTCTTTCTTGATGTCAGTAAAGCTTTTGACCGCGTCTGGCACGAATTGAGACAACTAGGGATACAGGGTCCTTTATTGAATTTTGTCGCTAGTTGCCTTTGAAATTGTTTCCAAAGAGTAACTCTCTGTGGTCAACCATCTTCTTTTCTACCTGTAGAGGCTTTAGTACCCCAGGGTTCTATCCTGGGGAGTCTTCTTTTCTGAGTTTACATTAACGACATCTGATAATATTGTGTGTGACATCAAGCTCTTTGCTAATGACACGAGCATTCTTTGGATAATTTACGACTCTGTCGTCTCTACAGGACAGACAAAAATGGATCTTTTTAGTGTCTCTGTTTGGGGCAAACAGCTTTGTTTTCCAGTAAGCATAACAAGCCCGACAACACACCCCTCCTCCTAGGCAGTTATGTTATTCCAAAAGGTACTAGCCACACACATATGGGCATCACACTTCCTAGCAATCTATAAATGGGATGCCCATATTACTATAGAATCGTCGAAAAAGCGAGAAAACGTCTGTCTCCAATACATTGATTAGTCTTTACAAATCTATGGTACGACCTATCTTAGAGTAGGGAGGTGTTATTTTTGATGATTGCTTAAGGCTTTTTCCGATTCCATTGAGTCTGTTCAGTGCGAAGCAGCTCGTATTTGTTTGGAGGCTCTCACACGTACTCCACGTTATCTTGTGCTCAATGAACCAGGCTGGCCTACTTTAGCAACAAGACACCGATATTTCAAATTGATCTTGTTTTATTTTTTAAACATATTTATTTCACCTGGATTGCCAAGCAGTACAATAATACTAAATGAATGGCTCTCCAGAAACAGAGAGACACAAAATCATATGTACAAAACACACAGGACAAAAACGACATCCGAGGACAAATAATTTGGTCACTATACTAACATAATATTCATCTCGTATCAACTCAAAATATAAACCGTCTTGCATCTATAATAAAGTTTTGGACAGAATAAAAATTATCTAAGTTGTCGCTTGACGAAAGATTGTCATTACCATGTGTCAGATAAGTAAGCACTGTATCACCTGCTGAGTGAACAACTAGTTTTGGATTGACTCCCGGTGCCAAAATATTGCATACCGTTCGCAACAAGGATACTCTATGGTATGAAAACAGGCGGCATTCGAGGAAAAAATGGTATGTACTCTCATTGGGATATGAGCAATTACATGCAGCAGACGGAAGAATATTTAGGCTATGAAGATGAAAATTAAGACGACAACAATCCAAATGTTGTTGTGTATGTATAATATTAGGAAATCTTTTGCCGTGCGAGTAGCGACCTGGGACAAGATCAACGGACAAAAAGAGTACTTTTTAGTTTAGATTTGAATTGAGCAAGTGAAGTAGATTGCCTTATATCGTCCAAGGTCGTTCCAAAGTCTAATAGTAGAGGGAATGAAAGAATTACCAAAACGATTGGATGTAAACTTTATTTGTCTCAAACTCCGGCGGTTGTGAAGATGGAAGGTGAGATGAACGGCATCAAGTGGGACCAGATCCGAAAGATAAGCGGGGGTCAGCCTGTAAAACAGAATCAGTTATAGCATTGGCGCCTTCTGGTCAAAGTTGGCCAACCTCATTCATTAAGAAGTAAATGTCGAGGAGTACCTTTAAGTGCACCCAAACAAATGCGTGTCGCTTCATACTGAACAGATTCAAGTGAATTTGTCAGGTCCATCGTGCAATTATCATGTATGACGCATCCATATTCCAGGATAGGGCGTATAATGGTTTGTACAGTCTGGCTGAAGTGTTACGCGGCAATCTATATTTAAGTCTAAAAAATACAGTTAGGTGTTTCCTCGCTTTGTCAATGATTCTAGTAATGCGAGCATTCCATTTAAAATTTTGAGAAAGGGTATTTCCCAGATGGATATGATTTAAACCTGTGTTTTAAAATCATTAATGGTCTAACTCCCGCCTAACTCTCGCATCTTATTCCCAAAATAATGGTCAGACCACTGTCCAGTTAAGAAACCGACGCAGCCTAAGACAAATCAAGTTTACCTCTATAAGCTATGGTAATTCATACATTCCTTCTACTTTCCAACTTTGGAACAATCTTCCTGACAACATTCGAGAGTCTGCTACCTTATCTTAATTTCAATGTTGTCTTAAAGATGCGCTATTGTCTGTAGATCCTGTTCCAGTTTATTATTCACACGGCAGGTAATATCTTCATATATAGACACACACTCGTTTGCGCTTGGGTCTATCAAGAATAAATTCATATCTTCACAAATAAAATATTCCGTCTTCAGTATGTAAATGTTTAAATTCTGCCTTTACCTACCAAGATAATGATATAAGAATTGTGGCCGAATCTTTTCCTTGACTGTTAATTTCGGTAAATCCACATTATTTATATTTATTTTCTCTATTGGCATATGCTGTCTGCAAGTATTCACCTGACAGCAGGCATAAAGATGTATTCTACCACTGTACCTGGTACATAAGGATCATGTCGTAAATTGCGTTGCCCGGTGTGTGTGGTACACATTTTGTGTGTCTCTCTATGTCTGGAGAGCCTGTTTTTTAGTACTGTCTCGATGTACTATTAGGTTATCCAGGATAAATAAATATGTTAAAGAGCAGTGACAACCCTGGGTCAAGAACAACATGAGGTCACTTGCTTCAAATAACGATTATAAGACAGATCGCCTGAATATATTAATTTTGCTTTGTGCAGGCACTCCTTCCACATCAGAAGTACCTACGTGCACATGCCCTGTGTAATTGTACGCAAAGATCGTCCTCTATCCACAACAAGATCCCGAGAAGAAAACGTGAAAAGTCCGAGACTGTATCCGATGATGCTCAAAATAATACAACCAATCAAGAGGACCAAGATATAACGCCAAAAGGCCCAAAATACCAAAACACGAAAAGACGGGACACCATAGACTCGATATTCGACTTCGAACAAGGTGCGGCGGGCAAATGCCATGTTAAATTGTCATTATCGTAAACATGTTATTTATTCATTCTATTGAATTTGTGATGCTATTTTTATTGTTTTAATCTTATCCTTTTGTACTTTGCCCTCTGGCTTAGAACTAAACATTTGCTTTGTTTTCTGTCATTGACGCATGCTTAAAAATAATGTCCATTAAGATGTATATTTCGACTTTCGTGGATCAGTTATATACAACTTTATCTGTCAAGCGGGCAAACGTGGGATTTATACTTTTTGATTAAGGACTTTCCTGCTGTTTTCTCTCTATCAGCAATCGTGTCAAGGAATAGTTATTTGGCGTTGCGATAAATGCAACGACAAACAATGATTCCATAAATACACCGCGCAGTAAACCGCCATAACTCTCGTTACCAATGTGTGCAGTCCATTTGAAAACCGTCCCATTAAGCATTGTTTTCAGTGTCCAACACACAGGCTTAGTCAAAGTCGTACAAGGAAAAAAAGTAAATTATGTTCGTACAGAATCGATGTTTTGTGTAGGCTATATGAATGTAGATTCTTTCTTTGCTGGTTTAAATAGGTAATTATTTACAGGTAGCGTGAACAGCAAATCACTCGTCTTAAAGACAATAAGCATGCGAATGAAGCACGTTGTAAACAAAACAATGCCAAATAATTACTTTTATCGCACATACAATTTGACTATTATGTAAGATTTCAGTCATGAAGCTCAGGTGCGACCTTACTGTGCGCATGAAGAGTTCTTTCATGCGAAATTTGCCTTTTTCACTCAGTCGGCTTCCGGCAGTGTCACGACACGGTCCGCTTGGTTGTATCAACAAGTGTAAAATGTACAACTATAACGTTTACTATTCAGATGACGAAGACGACCTAGGGGAGATACATACCAAGAATGTCAGTATGCAGCTGTATAAGCGGGCGTGTGAAGGGATCGGGGTGGCCCCCGCCTCCTATGTACTCCGCAGTCTGGAGGCGGGAAATACGGACATCACGATGCGAAACCACGTACTTGGAGCCGCAGGAGCCAAGGCACTGTCCATAGCATTAGTGGTGAGAGTGACGTTTCGGTCTTTAAAGAACAGTTTGATAAATGCAGTCTCATTCAACTGTTATTCAAAGAAAAGTCAATGTTAGTTCTGCTTATCGACCGTATATCTGTTGGCAAGCCAACATGGGCCAATATGCTCGAGCCTCACCATGCAAATGAATGAATTATGTAAGTTAGCATGTCTAATTGTGAAAAAATAACTGCGGCCATGAAGTTATAAAACACCACACCACTACGTACCCGTCCCAATCACGTGATTGTTTTGTGAAAACCCATAAATATGAAACGCTGCTTGACTATCAATATTTACATGGCTTGGATTAAACTCATATTTTTCTGTTACAGAACAACATAACAGTGAAGAAACTTGACCTAACAGGGAACGATATAGGAGATTTGGGGTGTACATATATTTCCCAAATGCTCAACGAAAATCCATACATCACATCGGTCGTAAGTAGCCAATGTACTTCATCCTGGATATAGAAAATAATCAAACCAAGTTGCATGCTCCCTTCATAAAGCATTAACAATGAGGCTTGTGACAACATAGAATATGATCCCTATTGTATACTCCTACTTGCCTTATTTCTGGTAGATATGTGGAGTACTATAATCTCACTTCCGTAGCAAAATAGATTTAAGCAAGCGTACAATAACATGATAATATTGCTGTGGCTCTCTGCTTCTGTGTCGCGGTCCTGTGTGACACAGGTGGCCTGGGGGAAAAAGATGAGGTGGAAGAAACCATCGTTATCCTAATCAGCTCGTGCTGCCATGTTTTTCAGGACCAGAACCGTGGCAAAGGGTCCACCACACACTCTCTTACAGCTGTGGTGGGCCCCTGGCCCAGGATATATCCCCCATTATATATATATATATATATATATATATATATATATATATATATATATATATATATATATATATATATATATATATATATATTATCTTATTTTATATTTGAATATATATATATATATATATATATATATATATATATATATATATATATATATATATATATATATATATATATATATATATACCCCCGAAAAGACCACCTCAGTAGTAATATATCCATCTCATTAATAAGATCAAGCTTGCGTTAACCACGTTTTCCCTTCCTTGTAAATGTATGTACCATCAGTTTCAGAATTAATATCACCTCTTAATAAAGACCACTTTTAGGTGCAACCGTAGGGTCTTAATACAGGGATTCCACTATATTTATATATATAGAGAGATGAATGGACAGATGGATGCTAATGTGGATGGAGACGTAGATGTAGACAAGACACAGAGTAAATATGCATCCACTCACCGGACATGTGGCTTTCGTTCATCTACCTAGGTTTTTGTTATATTGTTTTCATGTGTCAGTTGATTCACATGTCATAGGCTTTTGTTAAACCGGACACTTAACGTTTTGCTAATGGCCCCATATGAAGTAAAATTAACTGCGACCCGTCGTTTTGTTTACATTGCACTGTATGTACAGGTCTGCTAATTTATTGCTGAGTACAAATTACAGCTCTACAATGAAAGTGGAAAGAATGGCTCATTCTTGGTGTGTTACAAAGAACCATCGTGAAAAGCAACGGTCCGAATCTACTGTGAAATAATGTGTATTGAAAAGGTTATATTTCGCATCAGATAAAGTTTTATCTTATTTATCTTACTTCTATCCTTTCTCTTTGCTCGAACAGACTTTATCGGAGAACTGCATATCGTCAAAGGGTCTGCAAGAATTATGTGATGTGTTCAAAGACAGCCCTCTGATCAAACACATCGATCTTTCCGGTAAGTTATTCTCCCAGTTTTCTTTCCCCCATGCTATATACCCTTTTATGTGGGAAGTAGATCACTTATTGTCTTTTTTTTTCTCAGATATAACAATTTTATGATTCTTCAGTATATTTTTAAAGACTATGGCTTGATCTCTTGAACATGCAACTAATGGCCAACTGATTTAAAAAATGATTTAGTAAACAGAAAGCCATTGTATACATAGGCGAAGTGATGCCATTTATAGCGTTTACTTAATGATGATGCTGCTGCTGCTGCTGATGATGATGATAATAGTAAGGAGACATATCACTGGTAACAGTTACCTGACAATGTTTGACGTTAGGGGGCGGACACAGTCTGTGAAATGTGCAAAGTGTAACATTATCAAATCGTAGGAGAGCAGAGTAGGTATATTCGAATTAAAAAACAAAAAACAAAAACAAAAAAAAAAAAAAGAAAAACCAAAACAAAACAAAAAAAACAAAAACAAAAAAAACCCAAAAAACCCAACAAAAAAACAAAAAAACAAAAAAACAAAACAAACAGACAAACAAACAAAAAAATCTAATTAACAAATTGTGTTTTTATACTTCAAAATAAGGGTTTATTCGTTGAAATATATTAACCCCCAAGGGGGAAATAGATGTAGCCAAATACATCAAAATAATCTATTTTCAACAAAAGCAGCAGTAGTATATCCAAATAAGGATGCATCACACTGTTAAAACAATCACTTATAAGTATTATTATAAACTGCGTAGCAAGTACAAAAAAAAAAAAAATAAATAAATAAAACAGCCAAAATATGGCCAGGGTACAGGACCTCCAACGATACACTGTTCTGTATCAGCAATAAAATAACATATTAACTTTACATTTGAATAGATAATTGATACATTGAATTCAGCATGTCTGGTTCTTGACGGCAAGCTCAGGTACGGGAAAGTACTACGAGGAAGATCCAGTTTTGACACAAAGAAGACAGGATGATCAAGAGGTGTAACGTCAATGGCTCTTAACTGTTACAAGTGACATGTCCTGTATTAAAAATAATAGCAATAATGATAGTTAAAGTAACACGAAAGATAACGATAATGATAACGATATTATAAGGATAACGATTGCACCAATACCAATAATTTCAGATGGCAAATGTATGGCCAAATGTTCCACACATATTCACCACAAACACCACTTTCGTGCAAGGTACAAGTTTTTACCCTTTTTTCTGGGTAAGCATATGCCACCTTTTCTTATGAAAGGAGATCCAAACAATGCCTCATCAAGCCAAGCCTCGTTTCGCAGCAAGGGCCAATTATTTGAAACAGGCACAATTGAATATAAGGATTACATCTAACATGTTGTAATTTATAGAATCGCTTCTTATACTTGCACTGAAGTATGTTCCATGGACTGTTTTCAAAAGGTAGTATTCTATTTTTTTTTCGCGGCAGGCAATGGTTTTCAAGAGGATGGAGCGTACCATTTAAGTAAATTACTACGGGTAAGCTTACCACCAGTACCGTTAACTGATACACTTCGTTCTTTGGGGTTCTGCCTTGCATGAAACTCACTGGCCAACCGAAAAGACTTCACGCCATGCATTCTCACCTTATGCTCTCTTAAACCGTGAGCCCCGCTGACAGTTGTCATAAATATTTTATAATATAAGTCTGATGTGGCATGCAGACCATTACTCTAGTCTTCTTTTTCTCGTAGAACATCTCATTCCATCTCTTGTATTTGCTGGATTTGTTCTAACCGCTGATATGCAAAAATGTAAGCTACGCACTCGTTTCAAAGTTTCAATAATATGGTAATGTGTAAAGCAAGCAATCAATTCTAGAAATCAATTGTAGCTTCATAATTATAAAAAGTTAAGACCTTATGGACTCTATTTACATATGACTTTTTGGACAAAACTAGCTTTAAAGTACTTTTTCTTGATACTGAGTAACGCAAAGGTAAATGTTTGTCCTTGATTAATTGCTAAATGTACACAGTGACAGTAAAAGCGTTGTGTTTCATGCTATATTTTTGTTATTTCCTTGTCAAAATAAGTGGCAAAATTCTGAACATGGTTTAATTTCATTCCTAACAATATTATCTGAAAAAGTTGATATACTTTTTGATATTTTGTTTAGTTCATGAATAATATTGCTTTGAAGTTGAAAACTTGCCTTTTCAAAATATTACATGTTAAAATCTAATTTTTCAACTTTACAAAAATACATTTCGTCAACTAATTAGGATATCAAAAATATATGGGAAAAACTTTTGAAATAATATTATTGGGAATCAGATGAAACCATTTTCTCAATTTTGCTGCTTGTTTTGGTGAAGAAATAACCGAAAATAGCACAAAATCCAACCCTCTGACTATCACAATTACCTAAGGATAGACATTTCCTCTTTTCATCAATATGGAAGACATGTCCATACCAACCAAAATATACCTCAACAACCCTTGCATAAAAAAATACTTTACAAAGCTTTAAAGCTGTTTTTGTTCAAAAATGGTCATTTACTAATGATATGACAGTCCTTAGTGTGCGTCTCCTGTTCAGTCTGTTCCACTTTACTGGCATTGGTCTCTTTAGCAGGAAAAATAACATTTCTAAACCTTCATATGACTGAATAAGAAAGCCACACAATATACACCTTAAGCTAGTATGATACGCATTTAATACATTATCTTCTTTGAAGTGATATTTAACATCTCCGACAAAAGGTATAACCAGTGTGATAGATCAAACTGAAATTAAACTCATATTTGTTTTATTTTAGGAAAACAGATCGATTGAACATTTATCAATACACCACAATGTATTTTGTGAGAAAGGCGGAGAAATCCTGGGACCGGCCATAGGTAGAGGTTTATTTCTCTATTTTTTGGACAGTGAAACTTCTTTATAATGAAAATATCTGTTCCTTAGAAAATGTCAGATATCTGAATATGTCAGATCAATGAGTCACATGTCAAAGAATTTGACTTAAATACAGCAAAACGCCTGTCATCGTGTGAATGTGTCGGATATCTGAGAATCTTTGTAATGAGGTTTGGCTGTCATTCTCATTTCATTACAGCATATAACGTACTGATATCCGTCTCATTCAAACCTATAATTATCATACACTCAAGTACGACAAGAACCTTAGCCTTATATTCGACGGATGCTGTGATACTCAAGATACAAGTATAATTTAATATGGAATCTGTACCTCTTGTGCGTTTGACGGTATCGGAAGTTTGGGGTTTTTCTTATTTAGTATCATAGTTTTTAAACTTTCTTCATTTGATACTGGGTACACCACGATCTCAAATATGTAGCAATAACGCGAGTTTTGGAATTTCGACTGGATGATATTTTAGATTTACATTTTAAATATCCCTAAACACACAGAGAGAGATTGAGAGAGAGAGAGAGAGTGAGAGAGAGAGAGAGAGAGAGAGAGAGAGAGAGAGAGAGAGAGAGAGAGAGAGAGAGAGCAGTACCTGTGTTCGCAGATGCTATCAGACACTGATGATACTACTGGTAGTATGTGTTTTAAGCCAAATTACTCGATATAAGGCAAATAGGCAAAAGTAGGAGCAACATGGATGCAAATTTTTCGGCATGTTAGCTGCATGCCACATGGTTGTCTTTATGAAGCTTTTGGATGTAATATAGACTGTCAAGTTAATTGCTTCATTGATGGATTTTCTGTTGCCACAGCCTCAACAAAATCATTAAAAGTCTTAGATTTGAGCTGGAACCATCTACGAAGGGCGGGAGCAATAGCTGTAGCTGAGGGTGTCATGGTAAGACATATTTCTATGACAGACTCTACCTTCAGACTACCTCACAGCAGAGCTTCTGCTGATCTCATGATGATTACAGATTCAAACTAGGCAAATCAGTGTGTGTGTCTTCAAAGCATATTGGTATGGTAATGTACAACTATTCCATAACACAGGAGTAGAAGTTGGAATGGCATCTCTATCTATTATAGCTTTGAAGTTATTCAAGATTTAAAACTTCTAATGGTGCTATTTAGCATAATTTAAATTGCTACAACTTTTATTTTAAATTCATGAGGTGCTCGATGCTCAACAACCCCCTAGTAGAAGTTGGAATGACATCTCCATCTATTACAGTGTTGGAAGATATTCAAGATTGAAAATTCCGAATAGTGCTAATTAGCATAACTTAAATTACTACAACTTTTATTAAAGGTTCATTAGATGCGCAATGGTCAACAACCCCTAATAGAAGTTGAAATCACATCTCTATCTATAATAGTTTTGAAGATATTCAAGTTAAAGAATTTTAAATGCTGATAATTAGCATAATTTGAATTGCTACAACTTTTGCTTTAGATTCATTTGATGCGCAATGGTCAATAACCCGCTAGTAGAAGTTAAAATGACGTCTCTATCTATAATAGTTTTGAAGATATTCAAGTTTTAAAATTTCAAATGCTGCTAATTAGCATAATTTAAGTTGATACAACGTTTGTTTTTAATTCATTAGATGCGCAATGGTCAACAACCCCCTTGTAGAAGTGGAATGACATCTCTATCTATTATACTTTTGAAGATATTCAAGATTTAAAATTTCAAATGCCCCTAATTTGCATAATTTTAAACATCTTCATTCCTTTGTATAAAATGGTCAAACTACTTGTATGGGGGTACAATCATGCCAAGTTTGGAGTTTCTATGTATAATAGTGTTCGAGAAAAGTGTCGGACAAATTTGCTGGTAAAGAAGAAATAAGAAAGAAAGAAAGAAAGAATTTCAGGAAAAACAAAAAAGTGTGTATTGACACACACATTTTAATTAATAATACATATAATTTCAATCAAGTACCAACATGCCTGACAAAGGTCCAGATCGACAGCTTGGTCGGTGTTGGTGGAGCACAATGCTGGCCCAGTAAAGCTGTTAATTCAGCCTCCAAGGTTGCCTGCGAAGCAGACTCTGTTTCTTGTTTTTTTTTAATATTCTGATGTAACGCTGGGGGTAAAAGGCCTGCTTCGCAAACAACCTCCAAGGCATCACTGAAAGGATTAACAAAAGTTACACAACTGTGGCTAAAACATGAAGTTATGAAGTACAGACTCATATATATATATATATATATATATATATATATATATATATATATATATATATATATATATATACATATATATATATACATACATACATACATACATACATATATATATATATATATATATATATATATATATATATATATATATATATATATATATATATATATATATATATATGACAATAAGAATTTACTTGTGCATACATACTACGTTAACGTTTCATGTCCAAAATGTATACATATCAAGGAAGACTGGAAGGCATTTCCTGTTGCACGAAATTTAATTTTGTCATATCTTTTTAATTCTCCAGAAAAGCAAATCACTAAGAGTTGTGAATTTATCGTGGAATGGTTTCTATGTGGAGGGCTGCCGGGCATTGGCTAATGCTCTCAGTAACAACAGACTGTTGGAAGAACTGGACCTTACTTGCAACAGAATCAACAAACTTTGTCTCAAAGAACTACTCAAAGGACTCAAAGAAAACAAAACCTTGAAGAAACTCAAGGTAGTTATTACAAACATTACTTGAAGGCGTCCACCTGAGTTATCGAAAATTAAGCCAGTATAGACGTTATCTGTACATGAATGGACTGATGAAAAAATTCTAGGCCATTAATGAAAAAGACGAGCAGCCTCGTGAATTTTAACCCTCTCTTGGTTAAAAAATGACTGGTTCAACAGCTGACCTTGTGCTGCCCCGAGGAAAGCTGTTTACTCCAAAAATGTTATGCTGACAGGTCGTAACCACATTGCTCATTTTATGTGTTTTCTGTAAGCGACAGATTTGGAATAAAAAAAAATTAAGAAGCATGTAAAACCGCAAATATGTAGGTATGCATGGGGCACATCAGTGATATGACCAATATATCATACTGATAAAAAAGTGAATATTTCTCAAAATCCGAACACTCATAACTAGAGACACATTAATATGACTCAGCATATTAACAACAGAAATCAAAGTGAATATTTACAAACGGGTTGGATTTTAGCATTAGGAGCATAAAAACAGGAAATGCACTGTGCTCACACCCGCAATTACCTCCTGACAATGCGCTATGGTTTATGGTACTACTTTCCCACGACTTCCAAATCCCGCGCGCTACCGCTGGTTTTGCCTGCGGTATCAGTAGTGGCTTCGCCCGTGTCCCGGTGGTTGAAACGCCCAATTTATTCAGTGGCCCACCAACAATACGGTTGTTGCTCTCCAAACAAACAAAATCCAAATACGTTGGGATAATTTCGAACTTCACTTTCGAAAACTGCACCTTTGACACGGCCATCTCCCGCAGAGTGAGTGGGTCCAGTCAGGGTTATCGACTGACGCGTCACGCATCACCTGATAACTATATACCGGCGCGTAGTATTAAATTTCAATATATTAATGGGGATTTATACTAAAAAGCCACATGAGCCGTTCTTGATATTATTTAAGCACTGAGTATGCAAACATGTGGTTTATAAATTATATTTGTGAAGCCAAAAAGTGGATTAAATAAATTGTGAACTATTCACTTGACGCTCGTGTTTGCATGTGTACGCCATCTAGCGGCAATTTTTAGCAGTAAGCAGATCAGAGAGAAATTAAGGCAATTCTAACTACCCTGAATAAAGTCTACCTCATCATACCCACTAAACTAATGCAGTGACTCGGGATGCGGGTACCCGGGACCCCCTTCCCTTCAAATTGCCAAAAAGTCGGGTCCCGAATCCAATTTTTAATACCCAACTACTTTCGACATAACTAAACAAATTATAGATCCGTGTGTATTTCTGTCTTTTTCAGTGTAAAGTTCTTTTTTTCCTTTCTTTTTTCTCTCAGGAATAGACAACTTGTCGAATGGTGGCATTATTATACTGTACTTCAATCAAAGCAAGTTAAAATACGTTTCTGTGTATCATTTCAGTAAGGGTTTTTGCCACGGGTACCCGGGTATCGGTTACGGGTCCCGGATATTAAACATAATTTATTTGCGGGTCTCGGGACCCAACTTTTATACCCTTAAGTCGATGCATTAATCCCACACCATACCACTCGCCAATTTACCTGGTGTGTCTCCCGTGAATGTGCCATTCTTATCCACGTGGCTGTGTCAGAATAGTTCTAATGGGGCAATCCTGTTCCCTAATTGATTGGAGAAAATATGTTAAAAAATTAAAGTGGTATGGCATATCACATTCTTATTAGTTTAAAAAATTGAATATCACTGAAGACCCGAATGCTTAAAAAAGATGCACATATCATTGGCTTGGCAGATCACATTTATATTCGAAATAAAATTTTACTCAAAAATTGGTCACCTCTGGACAAATTAATATTTGCAAATCATAATTATATTGGCAAACCAAGTGAATGTCACCCCAAATTTGAACACTTTAACATGGGCACATCATCATGAACAAATCATTTTTCTTTTGTTTCAGCTTGGACTTAACCCCTTAACACCAGAGGGCGCTATGGCCATAGCGGTGCTTATCAACCAGGTTGACACAATCGCGCTTGAAGAAGTGGACTTATCTGTAATGATTTTTCTTTTCCATAATTTTAAATGTACTAACTGAATGAATTTTGGATAAGAATAAACTTTGAAACATTAAAGACTTATTCATAATTTGAAACACGTGACAAGTTTAAGTTATACTTTAAACAGAACAAATTTGTCAATTATTTGAAACATGTAGTAAACTTTGTATCGCCGCTCTGTGAAGTATGCACTTTTAGTTCATGAAAACAGTATTGTGTTATATTCATGGTATCCTGCGCAAAGAATACAAAATTGTAATGTTTGCCAAAACCACCTTGAAATTTTAAACACCGATATTAGGTTAACACTTGTTTTGAAAATTGGAAAGGAGACATTATGCTCATTCTCAGTACATGTTTTATCTTGCAACATTGATTGCACGTCAACTCCAAATTAAACTACTGACAGACCATACCGGTTGCAAAAGAGTACGATTTTTGTTGATCCACATGCGAATGCATTCTGGCCAACCCAATGGTGCAGAAACTGATTGAAATGTTGCGGTCCTGGAGACACAAAGAGACACACAAATTATGACCACAGTATCATAAAGTACAATGCACCTATTGTATTTATTTCAAACGCGTATAAATAAATTCTGGGCGATAGAGGCAGCAGTGCAGATTATTTGCACCGTTAACTACAACACAGATCACATAGATAGAAATTCTAGCAAAAAGTTCTCCTGAATAGTTCTCTGATAGATCAATAAATTAGTGTCAACACTGAATTGTTGGACATCATAAAAATTAATACATTCGTTTCACTTGGCAAGGTTTTACTACCTGAAAGGAAAAATGTCAATAAGCCTGTCACAAGCTATCTCAATGATCAAATTTATATTGACACCTGGTGCTAACAAACGGACAGTGATGCCAAGGAGCTTTTTTCCTTCTGAAAAGTGTGATCAGAGACAATACAGAAAGAAATGTTCATAATCTAATAATATTTGGGTGCTAGCACATAAAGAGGGACAATATTCACCTTGGATAGGTCAGAATCAAGTCCAGAGTATCATAATCGTAACTGTGTGACGCAGATGTTGGTAAAACGCTGACCGTAAGAAATATATTTCGGGACATCATTCACTGAAACCAGTACTGATCTTATTTTGTGTTTAGAAGCATTTAGTTTCTGATATCCGATGAGACCATTTAAGAATTGAACGCCCACATTTCGATTCACATGGACAAAATGACTGACGGGGCTGTTGAGGCCATTCTGCGTGCGCCACTGACGTAGCTCACGCTGTGAATGGCCTCAATGGCCCTGTCAGTCATTGCGTCCATGTGAATCGAAATATGGGCTTTCCATACTTATATTTACATTTATCTGGAAAAAATATCAGTTTTAAATCTGCCCAAAACTGTTAAAATGTTACCAAAGTCACCCACAACTACTTCGTTGTAGTGGGAATAAACATGTTATACAGAACAACCATAACAAATGATAACGTCTAACGGTAATCAAAGATACTACCACATAAAATATAGGTCTCGAGAGAAATATTTTATTCATTGTTTGGGCAGGTAGTCCTAATGTGTAAATGTTGTAATTTTTTGTTTAAAATCATGTTTATGTTGTTGTTTACCATCATGCTCTTCCGGAGTAATGTCATGTTGACAAAAGTAGCGCCGCAACAATGGATATATCAGTCCGCAATGTGACTCGCCGTTGTAGTTCATGGCCTTACGCTCATAAGGGAATGACACGAAGGAAAAAATCTATCTCTCTAATGTGAAACTTTGGACCGAATGTAAATATAATTAAATGGCTTCCTGGAAAAATAAGTTGTCACAGTGCTTTGTTCTCAGCTCACTGAGGCTGCATTCAACTGATGGCACAAAGTGCAACCGACAATATTGTCGTAAGGCAGAAATGCCAGACCCAGTAAGCAGGCGTGGTTTAACCCTTTGAATGACACTGTTAACTATTATCATGTTACTTTGGTAAGTTTTCCCTGATATTTCCATTGAAAATATTTTGAGAAGGAACAATACAAAACAAAATGGATAAAGTAGAGGGCTTTTAAAATTAACGGTGGCTCTGGACCGGTTTTACCGGCAAAACGTAAACGTAGAGCAATGGCATATTTTGCAGAATAGAATCCATTTTAAGTATTTCCTCCCAATTGAGCTCATCGAATATCCAAATTCACATAATAAATTTGCATATGAGGTCAACCGAAACCGAATTTTAACCATTTTCGTGTCTCAAGATATTCCACTTTATTTGGCTACCATTAATCTTGGGGGGTGGAGTGGGGGACTGCTGTTAAACGTGGAATGATACCCATTTGGATATAGCCAGTTGACCTTGCTGGCTCAAAGAAGTGCTGACATCTGGTGTATTTCTGTGAACTAGGGCCAGACCGTAGAGTCCGAGTTCGTGGTGCAACTACAGCAGTTACAGAGCAAAAGGCCCATCACCATGAAGTATGACATGGTTTTACGAAACAACGAATCACAAGAAACCGATTCCGACGACTTGCTCAATGAGAATCCTATGATGGTCCTCATGGAATACATGCGGCAAAAGAACATGAGACTGGTGGACCTGTTCACCAGTCTGGACGCAGACGGCAGCAAAAGTCTGACACGTGAAGAATTCAGGGATGGTCTTTTGGTAAGTATGACGGGTGTATGTGGCGTAGTCTCCGGGGCATAGTCATAGCAGTTTTTTGTTTTTGCTCATTACAAAAAGTTGACATATCTGTAGTTTCAAAGTTCGGATTAAACATATCTTATTTACAAGGCTGGACAACAGGGCTGTGGCCCATATAAACTCTTCTTGCGTAAATATAGTTTAATTACCGAGGAACACATCATTCGGCTTTGGCATTATCACTTTCAACGAATGGAGGTGTTTTTTAATAGTGATAAACTAACTTAAAACGTATTGGAAATGATCGCTGGAGCTTAAGAAGATAATTAGACAATTGAACAAAATATAACTGTTGAATACCATGAAGAAATACTGTTGCCACTGTAACTCTTTGCTCTGGGAAATAATAATCAGTGGGAACAATACAGTGACGTCACCAATAAAGTTTAAAACTCAATAAGAGAGAGAGAGAGAGAGAGAGAGAGAGAGAGAGAGAGAGAGAGAGAGAAAGAGTGAGAGAGAGGAAATTATACATCAGAGAACACAGCACCAATAGGCTACTATGGTCGGTATCAAATTTGCATTAGCAAAAAGGAAGGACACACAACTGAACTTTCCCAGAGAGCAGACCGAAGTGCCTGATGAAATAATTACAGAGGACACTGTGGATAGCATAGAATACAGATGACGTCACCCACATAATCTCAACTCTCTCATTACTCAGGAAGGAAACTCATCCTTAGATGGATTGAACCTTTAAACTTTGCTACAAATGAATGGAACTGACAACACACACACACACACACACACACACACACACACACACACACACACACACACACACACACACACACACACACACATATATATAAATTGCCTGCATGGGAACGCTCATTTGAACCATACAGTATTGTTTGCGGGGTAAAAGCTGCCAACTCAACGTTGGTTCAAAGCGTTTGAGCACAGAAACGGTCTTAATTTGTTTGTTCGTTCCTTCCCTCTTTTTCAAAGAAAATATAGGATCCGATATTTTAGAAACCAGTGTAAATGAACTCTCGTGAAAGGAGCTGTGTTTTCTTGGAAGTTTTAGCTCGTCTTACGTTCAATTTTTACGTGTGTAGGCCTCTGCTCATAGTCGGGGATCCTCGTCAAATATAAGGATGCCTGTTAAAATTTAAGAACACAAAAGTAAGTGTTGTGCAAACAAATAATGTGATGTATCATCAGATCAAATTATGGACTACGTTACTTTAATGTAGGCTGTCAATATCCCACGTTGCTTCATTGTAGAGTGTCAATATCCCACTGAGCAGCGATTCACTTGATCGACTTATAGATGAACTAGATCAAGATGGAGACGGAGAAGTTGATTTCAGGTTTGTTTGCAAGTTTAAGTTTACTTATTTGCTCGTTCGTCTGTTTGTGTGATTGTTTTCGGCTTATTCATAATCTTTTCCGTAGAGTCAAGTGTATATTAAATAGTTTTATGTGAAAGTATCAAGAACTTTTAAAGAGACAACCTCTGTCAGACGGACCCAAAACACACAAAACTGTGCAATAAATTATAAGATAGATGAATTAGACCAATAGTTATGGAAGGTGAGACACTTAAATTAATTTTTTGTGTCAGACATTTTTCATGTCTAGGTAATAAATGTATATGGGAATCAGAATTTACCAGAATTTAGAAACATCATATTGTTTTTAACGGAAGAACATGTACCTTATAACAACTCCCAGCCTCCCTTCGTTTTTCATGGTGTGCACAATTATAGTTTAAGTTTGAAGTGAGACGTAAAGAAACATTGAAGACACAGGGTAATTTTACTCGGCTGAGCTTTTGAGGTCCTGAAACTGTAGGAAAACAATCGTTGTATAAGAAGTGAAACGAAAAAAAATATGCATAAGAAGACGAGTAGAAGCCTGGGTAACAGAAGGTCAAGCAACCCAAGACTGTTATAAATTCAACTGAGTGCAAGCATAAACAATTTATACAATAACCGCATGTTTCATTTCTTCGTCGAATAAATGTACTCAAGGCAAATTACAAATGTTACACCCATGATGTTTGATAAATGATTCACAGAGGGTTGTTCCACATTTATTTACACACCAATTCTCTGGGTTTCTTGTGGAGTGAGAATGAATGTTGCAAAGCAGCTTTTCATCTCTTGTATTCAACTAAAGATGGGAAATCTTCCGTGGACAGTCAACAAACTTCATCGTTGTAACGTTTGGAGCAACACTGGGCTTACAAGTTATTGCTAATTTGCCTTGAGTACATTTCTTTTGTTTTGAAAATTGTAAAATCTGTGTTACAATACCGACTGATTATCATCAAGCCACGTATGGCAACCTTTTGTTTCGACTTTTCATGAGACGTACCACAGGGTGCTCATTTCGTGTGCTGTATCATGTATTGTAAATGTGATGGCAATAGTTAAGACAGGTTGAAAAGCGAGTTGCTGTAACCCTGGTAAAAGTGACTTACAATGGATATCTACTAATTATGTAAATCATCTAGCATGGTGCAAAGCATATCTTTTCTTAAACTGCACAGCTGGCGGGCGGGGGGGATTTAGTTACTTACACAGTTATGATAGGACTAGGTTGGTGTATTCACACAAAAATAAAGATACCGATCATCAGGAGTGCACATAACCTCAGATAGGTTGTCAGATATTTGTTTTTCAAAATGTTCGCAATTTCTTGTTGACTTCCCTGTTGGTATTGCTTTTTAATTTTGTTCGCATCACGTTTATCGTTGTCATCATAGCGAGTTGATGGAGGGCCAGAAGGAACACCGGCGCAAGGTCCACACCATGCAGCAGCGCCACCACGGGGACAACGAAGAGACCGACGTGTCCAGGATCGCCCGCAAACTGCGGAGCATTCTCAAAGCCCGAAAGATGATACAAATGATGCAAAGGCAAGATCCACCTCAATCCGACCATGAAAACAGTTCCGAGGCCAAAGCCAAACAGTTTATTAGCATCATGAGGAAATCGTCCAAATCACGTGACACGACTATCAGAAATTCGTGACTCAGTTTGTGAATCCACGATGAGCGACACGTGGACAAATTCGGCGTGAAATGGAAATGTCTGGGCGCAGTGATCTCATAAGCAGCAAAGCGCGTGCCATGTGGCTGTCCATACTTAGGGAGCCTGGGGTTTGTTAACTCAGAAGAGGAAAAATTATGCAGTATGTGAGCAACAGTACTTTGTGAGACCTTGTGAGCCTATGTTTGCCATCTCATAAGCTGCAAAGGAAGGCAAAAAATAGTACTGGCAGCTCGTCAATCGGGGACTGTGATGAACCAGCAATGACACGAACACACGTTTATGTGCATATCGTGCGGCTGGGCGCATGTAATCAACGTGATAATTAATTATCAGCAGCGCAAGTTCATGAAGCTGGGCTAACTTATGTGATACAACTGACGGTAGTCCACGGAATTAAGCTTTAAGGTGATTCCAGATTCCAGTAACAGCAGTTTACGTGGCTGACTTCATACCTGTGACGCTATGTTCGTGAGGCCAGGTTAAACTTCGTGACGCTAGGCTTATTAACGCACTACCAGTGACGGTGGTTAGATAGCCGCGGCTAATTTGATACAAGTGACGTTAGTTCGTGAGATTGGGCTTATTAATATTATATCAGTGAAGGTAGCTTACGAGGTTGTAAAACAAAATGACGGCTTGCAGTCACTTAGGCTGACGTTCGTGTGTCTAGGTTTGTAACACAGAAAGCAACGAATAAAAGAAATTTGAAAGCACATGCTCATATATAATTAGAAAAGCAGTGCTCATAATTAATAAGAAACATAAAGACACAATGTACATGTAAATACCAGTAGTTGACGACCATGGGCCTGTAAATTCTAAAGCAGCAATTGATTACAAATTATTGAATCGTATGTAGTCTTTGTGTAGTTTGTATGATAAACTGGGTGTGTTGAGTCATGATAAATTCCTGTCTTGAATATATTGGGTCTGCTAACTTTCGTTGGTTGTCTTTTAAAAAGCATGTGCAATTATCGTTTTTTTCTGTGCACCCAAGAGTTTCTCTCTCTCTCTCTCTCTCTCTCTCTCTCACTCTCTCACACACACACACACACACACACACACACACACACACACACACAGTGAATCAGTCTAACCGCACCCAAAGAGTAATCGCGTCATATGTATTTTGTTCCAGTAACCCAAATATGTTTGGCTTCATACATTCAGTCTGATTAGAATCCTCGAGGTTTTACCACTTATATAAAAACCTGCCGGTACTTTCGGACCTGTATCCACTATGGGGACAACCTTCTCCACTAAGCTCTATCTTTGACTCAGTGGGCAGTCCCGCCTGGTGTACCCTGTGCTGCTACTTAATTCATAGCCTGGGGGCAACTTCAGTGTCTCATACAAAGTCCCTATTCTGGGGCCCACAACTGGCAACTGTGGGGCGTTGTTTGTACATTTTTAGGTAATGCTCACTTTCGAAAAGTCACATTATACAATGTACATTATTCACTTGAAAAAGTAACCTTCCCTTAACACTAATCACACATAAATTTTGGATAACCTCTTCAAATGTCCAACTGACTTGGCCGCCATGTTGAAAATTGTGTATTCCGCACCCAATGGTTTGTAAATGAGTATTGGGACATGGCGGGCGGGGGGGGGGGGGGAGGTTATAATATATGAAACCAAAAGTATATATTTTGCAAATGTTTCAGAGCATCAATAATAATATGATATATGCTATGGCCGCGATTCACCTTGATATCCAAATCAAATGTATTTTTGTGCGACTGTCCTGCAGTCAATGGATTGGGCAATGTTCAAAATGGCGCTCATCACGTGGCGGCTCAAGCCATCGTGTGGCATTGGATCTGTTACTAACGATGATAACTGCTTCAGACACAACCAAGCGGGCAGATTAAAGTTAAGTTAGTAAGTCATGTTTTTGAAGTACTCTTACGACCGTTTGCCAAGGTAACTCAGAGAACAGAGAATTGGAACATTGCGAAATATTATGATAACTATCACCGAACAACCAGGGCAATGCGGTTTCACTGAACAACTGTGGCTATGCGTGCAGCTGTGCTGTTTCCCGGATCTAAGTTAACCCTCCAGACAAGCCGAAATAAAATGCTGTGTTTGAGTTGCATTAACTGCAAAATAACGGCACACGATGGTCACTTTCTCGGTATACTCTTTCAGCTCGGGTCAATCAATTTTTATTAGGTAATGGCGGCTTGAAAGTTTAAAATTTTTTTTTTGGTTCCATCAATGTTGGGGGTGGGCCTTTTTAATATGGTCTGTCATGTTACCGGAACCACGCATATATTTTTGTTAGGCCTTGGGTAACTTGGAGATTTGTTGAAACATATTTAAAAGAATATTCTTTCCTCTTTTTATATATTGCCTCCTTTGATGTCAGTTTAACTTGTTACGTGGACACAGCCAGAGGCACTTGCACAAGATAAAAAATGTTCTTTTTCGTCCAAAGTTATGAATATTGAGAACAAGTAAATCCAACGAACGGCATTGTGTATATTAGACAATGTGATAACAAGTACTCTCTCTCTCTCTCTTCTCTCTCTCTCTCTCTTCTCTCTCTCTCTCTCTCTCTCTCTCTCTCTCTCTCTCTAAGCACATTGTCCAAACTACTCAGAGAATCAAAAGAGATCACAGGAACATATTCATATCTTGCATCAACAGTATGAAAACATGCAGGCGACAGCACAATGTGAACCAATTATATACTCGGTGGGAAGGAACATAGTTTTGTACATAAGATCGGCTTGGTGCATTCGTATTTCTTGCCGAATGAATGCAATTTGGCCGTTTTGCCAAAGTAATACTTTTATGATCCCGCGTACTGTCAAAAACGAATGGGCTTTCCCTGCGTTGTAGAAGCATATTCGACCTTGGCTCATATATAGTGGAATAACATTTTAAAGTAACACTAAATTACTATATATCGTCTTCTTTTTTTATTAAATTAGTTCAGTGCTGTTGTTTGCATGGTGATGATCATTAAAAACATCAGTACAATACTGATCCAATCAGGGCTGCCGTCGATCACTGATCATCAAGGACTACTGATGATAAATGCAACGATGCATCATAGACTGACACGTATGTGCGAGTTACTCCCAATCAGTTTTTCTTCTTTATTCATATTTCTGTCCCAGGGACACACATATGAACACCCTTTGACTAGAAAATGGGACTTTACTCTCCAAATGGGCGGTGTAATGTATTATTGCAAGAAGTTTCACATAACTTAAGGTTAAATTGCACTAAAGAAACCATTATTTGGCGCATAAACTGCATGATCAATTTCGCAAAATAATGGGCCCCCCACCCACGAAAAATTTATAAGTTGGTTCAGAAAACCTGGCATGCTCTCGATTTTTTATCTTTTGCCTACGTATGTTACTTTAGTTCTAAATTAGAAATTTACTCCAGTAAGAAATTTGTATTAGTATTTAACATCATTGATCCTTCATTAACTTAGCACATGATTGTGAAATGAATCAGATAAATAGAATGCTCTGGGAACTGTTTAAAAAAAATAGCTTAAAACAAAGCAAAACTTAACCAGTTGTGTATAAGATGCTGAAACAGGGACAGAAACAAAGGAAAGAAGGAAGAACGTTCTTCAAGCATTTGTAACTACCTGTGCCTAGATGGCCTTGGTCTGCAGTAACTTTTTCTTTGCACGAAGCCTAGATGATACCCCCGTACTATGCCTGCTATCAGAGCCTAACATACTCCGAGCACTACCTTTCATAATCATTGCTTGGCTGAAATTACATTTCTGCCGCAGTGCAGTCCCTAGTGGCGTTCTTTCCAATTACATATAGCTACATTTGACGACATAAATTCTTTTATTGTTCTGATAAACCAGATGGCGCACTCTCGTCCTCGAGTCATGCAAATAACATTAACAAAACCACGATTTTCCATTCAAGCGATGGGGTTTACTATTTTCTCCGTGACACAGATCACTTTTGGGAAAATATGTGACCACTTTAATGTTGTTATTTCCGGGAGGTCTGTATATCACTGCACATGTCATTTTCCCACATGTTTTACCTTCAGGACCTTCTCCTACTGGTGTACATGTATTGAGAAAGAGGACTCCAATTTAACATGTTAAAGAAGTGGGAGATCTCCCTTCATAGAGGTAGAAAAGTGGGGTGTTAGCTGGGTGACCGCCTGAAGCAAGGTGTGGTGCTTGGGGGATTCAGGTGCATGCTTCCCGGAAACCTTTGAAAATTTCAATCATTTGCTGCACTCTTGGCAAATTTCAGATTTCTGTTGAGAAATATTTAAAATAACCAAATGAATTCATAGACATGTATTAAAGTTCATTGAAGCAATCATGAAAACGTAATAGGGGTGATCTGGGTTGGTTTAATTTCTTGACACGCAGCCTTTCATTCCAATGGTGCATAGTTGTGACACTTAGCAATCCATGCCATTTGAGGCCATGTGTAAAAGTGGGTTAGCAAAGCCCATTACATTACAGTGAACCTAAAGGTCCTGAAAGTTTTTTTACCCTACACAGGAGGAAGAACTTTGCATTTATCATCTAATCTACTTGAAGTACATATATAGCCGTCCTGCAATTACATCCCGGTGTGATAAAATGAAAGTTTAAAGCTTGTTTGACATCATATAGAGAGGCTTAATTTATACCTGCTATATTCCAAAAGGTGAGGATCATGGAAAGTGACCATACGCTGTGGGCAGTGAAACATTAACAAAATGGGCAGCACCATCTTTACGTGAATTTAGATCTAACCCAGATCTCTCCTGTTGACAACATTCTTGGCGAAAATATTTGAATGATCAATTCCCTGACTTTCCTAATAGTGTGGGTAATAAAGTGCATTGAAAGTAAATAATAAAAAAAACAAAACATTAAAGGTCCTCTATGAACTAGTCTCATCAAAATAAAAATCCCAAAGTCCTTTGCAGTATTTAATTGGGAGCCCATTTTTCCCTGGGAAACTCCATTTTGATAAAATGTGAGATTTCCGTTTTTTTCTCTCGGAAATTGAAAGGCGGGGAGTGTTCCTTAAAGTTCTGAACGATAGGGACATACCTAACCGTGCTAATTCGTGATAAGTACCTTCTAACGGTACACTGTCACTTCAACCATCTAACTTTGATTGACTGATTTTATTAGCATCCGGCTGAGAAGAACGCAGATGTTATGATGTCCGTCACTTGAATTATTTTCCTTTGAGTCACTTGTCTTTTTTCTGTGAAAGGTTATTCAGGAAGGGCCAAAACATTGAACAAGAATTGTGACGAGACAATGGGATAAAAAGATGGGAATTAGCTTCGGAATATTTCAATACAACTTATGTATGAGCCATCAGTGAACTATATATTCAATTAAACTGCCAAATTAAAACATGATAGAATATTCAAAAGAGGATGAAAATACAGACATAAAGGGACCAAGTTCATTTAAAATTAATAAAATAGAAATCAATCAGTGATGAGACAACATGGGGTTGATGAGGTATAAAATATTGTACTGATGAACTTTACAATACACACTTTATTCCGCCCCAGAACCCCAGGCTGGCTGATAAGCAGCACCCAGGTATTTATGACAGCCAATTTACCAATATAAATATCTGAATAATTTACGCATATAGTGCAGCGTTAATTCGAATGTCTGTGTGCTTGCCACACTGGTTTTAGCACGTGTGCTCATATGGCCTGACTTCGTTCATGAGTCATCTTTTTGTGTTTGGAAAAAGTTTGTCCTTTAGCTGCGAAGGACACACAAAAAGAAAGAAAGAACTGTTAATCAAACTGAATACATGTTGCATGGCTAGTTTACATGGTGTAATGATGTTATTTTTTAAATTTTGTGTTCAATCATCAATTACTTGAAATAAAATTATTAATTCATATTAAAACTATTGTGGATCATGACACAGATACAAGTACATTTAAAATATTTACAGATCCTCTCAGACTAGTTACAACGAATATGGTAATGAAATATGGCAATATAAAATGAGTTCACATGTGTGAAACGACAGTTTTGGCCAGGACAAGTGGCGCTGTCTGTTGTTATTACAGCCATGGGCTTCACATTCTTTTTAACTTTCAGTTTTGTTCAGCATTTATGGCCTGAAGTTTTTCACATTAACAAATGCCATAAAACTGGTCTATTTTATCCACTTTTGAAAATATTTTTACAGCATTCAATTGCAAATTTATTTTCCAGAATAAAAATGCAAATATACGGATAAAAAGTCTATTCAAATAAGCATACCTGTAGAACCTTAATCAAGCGACAGACCAACGTGGTGTCGTCATAATCGTTCAGCTCAGTACAGCCCCAAAGCGATGACCCCACAGCGAGAATGGCTCGCAAGAGTCACTTTTAAACTTGGAAGTGCTGTGCTTTTAAGCGCCTTTGCCTGGCGGAGATGGTAGCAGTGACTTGGAGATAACATTTTTCCGCAAAGACCTGTAGGATAAAGGCAAAATAACAGAAAGTCACAGTGGCACTCAAATTCATGAGCCAGAGGTAGCGAATAGTGTAATATATATTTTCATGAGTAAAGCTTTAAAACTAAGAGAACTCTGTTCTAACAGCATACAAAACGTACACAAGTATCGAAGGTGTAAAAAGTAATGTACTACATCTTTCCATGCAGAAAACTTCACAATTGCATTGAACCTAATTTGCAGACCATAATGGAGTACCGACATTTGATAATCACTTTAAATCGAGAGAAACTGGGAATCACCCAAAATTCATAAGGTTTCTTGTTTAAACGCTTTTATTTTAGACTCACTCTGTTGCACGTTGCTCCATTTAGATGCAGGATAAAGCTTATCTGTTCTCGGTTGTCTCCGTCACATTTCTGAAGGTAAAGGAATGTTAGTATCGTACCAAACACGTCAGTTAAGCTCATCCACTCTCCGTGAACACATCATAATTCGACTTCATCGTTCAGATAATTAATGCTCTTCAAACTTTATGAGACCATCTTTGCTTTCAACAATGTACGCTAATAAACTGGTTGTGTCGCGATAATGGTTTGCTTTCTGGCGAATTTTTTTCATCCACGGTGAATCTCCACATACTCTCAAGTGAAGTTCCTGAGCTTTTTGCCTCGAAGTTAGAGACGCACATTCCCGGCTACACTTACACCGTAATTTGCTCACCAAGTTGGCGCTGCCTTTTCTCTATATTCAGCTGCGAGTTTCTGTCTTTCTTATCGCAACTTATTCTGTAAAACAACATTCCGGAGTTTCTTCAAACTTGTTGAGAACATAGTTTAGTCTCAGTATTGTTCACTGTTGTCATTTGTACGTTGAATCAACGTGAGCAACATGTTAGCATGTTTAATGGGCGTAAATGCATGTATCTACTATTATATCAAAAAATCTTGCGAAATTATCTCATATTTGTTCCGACGTACCTTAGATGCATGTATACAAAGAGTTTTCATGAAGTAATGCTATGATATGTTGCACAAATTTTAGCAGGTGAAAAATACAACACATGAATGTGGGATCATCAAATCTGCACAACCACATGGACCCACCCAGTGGCCTTCAGTGATTTACACAGGAGCCCGCTCACACCTTTTTTCTGAAGTTTTACATCCTAACTACATGTATATTTGTATGTTCGGAACGAGCGGGCTCGAACTTGCAACCTTTGGCACCAGTCGCCTAGCTGAAATGGGAAAAACACTGTTTCCATTCTCTTCAAACTTGGAAATAAAGTTTAGCATTTTGTCACCAAGTCGGTCAGTGAGTGTTGATTTTCTTATGTTATAGCCCTTTTGATAAGTATCATCATATGTGAGAATATTCATAGAACAGTTGAATGTTACTTGTCAAAACAGTTGCCCACCAAGCAGACAAAGCTACGTGTTTTGTCTGCTTCAAAAGCTAAAAGGGAATATAATATGTGGATCTTAGTCTGCTGAACGGAAAAGTGGATGCTTTGCTCGAGAAACTCTCCTTGGTAAATGGCACTTCAAGGGTTTACAACAAAGATACGGAAGTCAACCTGTTTGTTGTTTGACCACATGGCTTAATCAGTATCGTAATATTATTCAATTATGAAATTTCATATAATCTTCAGTATTGACAATATTTCCATGCTGTTGTGAGCGAGGGTTTGAATGCTAATTAGACAGTCAGCCCATTTTGTGCAGTGTCTGGATGCTAACTAGACAGCCAGTCCATTTTGTGCAGTCTTTTGTTCGCTCTTTCATCGGGAGAGACCTTCCCACGCAAACTTAAGTCATGTATTGTTGTGGTCAAGTGTTGCATAAAAGAAAAGTCCTGAAGATTCTCTATAACCGATATAAAGTGTGGAGTCACGTAGATCTTTCTTGATTGTTTCATGAAAAGTATAAAAAAGCTAGGCACAGGTCCGAGGACAGAGGGCAAACAGAGTCTGCACATCTGACTGACTGAAGACCCAGTAAGTGTGTGTCTGCCCAACCGCAGACCCAGCAGGGAAAATTGATCATCTTAATCAACAACAGGGGACTCCCCTTGCCAGTAGAGCCTGACTTCTGCTTGGATCACTATGGACGGTGACCAGTATGATACCTGTGGACTGTATTCAGTCTAGACTTTATATAATACCTGCAGACTGTGGTCATTTCAGGAACAAGCTACAAAACAGATAATTATACCTTGCATTATTGTAAACCTGTATTTATTATTATTTGTATATAAGGGTGTGTGGCTAAGATCAACAAGCTTTGTGTTTCTTTGTTGAGTTCATTCATAGATTTCGGGAATATCTGGATAATTCTGTAGTCCAACTTAATAACACATGCATAAACCCTTTTGTCTGATTCATGGAATCGTGTGTACATGTCTTCATACATAAAATACAGTAAAACAGAACACACAGAAAAACCATGAAACACGCGTTGTCTCGACCAAACGTAAATAGACGTATTCTACACCATGTTTCACAGGATTACTGAGTCAGCAACTCTGGTAAAAGAATAAACCAAACAAAATATCTCCCTTCTGTGCTCCTGAGAAATAATGGTGCTATAACATAAAAAAAAACCCAAACGGTTAACGCTTTAAAATTATATTTATTTTCGTTATAAAAATATTATGACTTTATCAAGTTTACATTACAATTTAAATTTAGTAATGTGATCCCAACAAATGTTTCCTTTATTGCACAAACATACTTTGTAGGCCGTGGCAATACATATAATTCTTAAGCTTGTACTATATGGAAACATTTTTTTCATTCACCATGACTCTAGTAATTTACAGTCAAGTATGGCATCTCCTGGTAGTTATCCTACTGAAGCAGGCAATCCACAAACAATTGCTTCCTTTTACACCCATGCAGCAATCTGCAGTTAAGAATACGATGTCTTGATGGTCCTGCTCCCGGAAAAGATACTTGCTTTGTTGCGGCTATCGCTTCTTTTTAATTCAAAGTCAAGTACTGGGGCAAAATTACTGAACGACCATTCTTAAAGATTGACATTTGGTGTATTATGTTAAATGGTCAGTCATCTTTAAATTCATGACGATAGAGATGTGGCTTTTGACGGCTGAATCTTTTAAGTACCACCGACGCCTGTTCTGTGAAATTTGGCTTCCGACCCAGGCAAGTTTGAGCTTCCTCTGCTAGGCATGCTGTAAACGATGGTCATATCATTCACATACGCTTTTTGTCCAGTTTAGCTTTTGGTTGGTTCGTACTGGGTCCTCCGGCTGGCTTTTTTGGCTTGGCCTCAGTGCCTGCCTGACGCAAGGCAGCCACTTTCCCGGCCACACCCGCCACGGCGACCAGAGAGCTTCCTTTATTTTTGCGGATGCTTGGTGGCGGAGGCCGGGCAGCTAGTAATCTCTGTAGTTTTGCGGTCACTCGACCTAATTCCGTTTCTTCCATTGGAATGTCTTTGGTTTGCATGGATAGTTTGTGTAATTTCTTTTTGTGTTCCTTCTGACCATTGATAAGTTCACTGCAAGAATAGAGAGACTTCATGACAACAAGATCCGGATATTGAAAGAAACCCAATAAGATACCCTATGATTTGTTGGGGTACGCACACATGTGCTCTGTATAACCTTACGATTGAAAGTTGACAATACAAAAGCGTCATAATCACAAATGCGTACCATGGTAAACCAATAAGGAACAGAAATTATAATTGAAACTTGACAACATGGTAAACATAACATTTAAACACCAGGTGCAGATGTCCTTTTTTCTTCGTCTGTAAATGTTGCATGGTAAATATAGCACGTATTGTTATAGATTAAGCAAATGTGTGACTGATTCATGACAAATACACTTACTGATACATAATAAATGTACCATGTGTTGATATTGTTTGAACATATCGATCGGTACTTGATCAATGATAAATATACTTTGTGCTAATCTGATTTGAACATATCAATCTGTAATTGATGCATGGCAAATATACCTTGTGCTGAATATGGTTTGAACATATCGAGCTGTAATTGATGCATGATGAATATACCATGTGCTGATATGGTTTGAACACATGGAGCTGTAATTGATGCATGATGAATATACCATGTGCTGATATGCTTTGAACATATCGAGCTGTAATTGATGCATGATAAATATACCATGTGTTGATATAGAACAAAACTAGCATTACCTGATGGGTAATAAATATACAGTTTACACAAATCTGGAAAAGTTTGATCATAAATATATTATGTTTTGATACAGTTTGAACAAATATTTAAATGGTGCATGATATAAATTGCATGTGTTGAATAGTTCCCTTGATATATACTTAGTACCGGCGGCTCCTGCTACCCGAAAGTGTAGCGCGACGATCGCATGCATGAGCACTAGCTGATGACCTTTGGCCCAGTTACGGTTGATAAGTGGGAAACGTTTCACAGCGGTGCTCTCATCACCGCGACCCGTGGCCCGTGGATGGAAAGCTTCAGAAAGTTATGCCTTCCATCCATCAACATTTCTGAAGATTGTTCAATTTCCTTGAATCAGCCGTGCAGCCTGGTACTGTACAATGGTAAACAGCCCTTTGTTTGCTTGTAGCGGCAATGAACAGTTGAAAACTTTGGAATCAATTCAGAGATGTGTGCTGTTCTACGCTATGGCAATGGCAACAATGGCCCTGGAATAGATGTCCCACCTGCAGCTAAGAACATTGAGTAACGATCGTTGCGCTGCAGCGAATAGCGCCGGTACTAAGTATTTTTCAAGGGAACTATTGCTGTGTTTTGATATTGTTGAAACACAAACGTAAAGGTAAGGTTACGCGATGAGCGTACGTGTCGTCACCGAATTAAAAAAAAAAACCCAAACAAAACCCCGAACTGCCATCTCTCAAAATACAACGAAATATTGAAGCATCTGACAAATTGTAAAAATCAAGCATAAGTGGATGTCACTCTATCTTATAGAATGAACTTAAAGTCATACACTTCGTCCAAATATTTGTCAGCAGGATGGTAAAACGCACACCCGGATGTTTAAAAATGCAGATGCAGAACCACTCACAGATTGATAACACTCATTTAAGATACCTGCCGGCCTTTTAAGGTAGCGGAGGGGATTGAGCTATAACGGCAAAATCGTGACCCGACAGAAAATGAGTTTTTTCCATTTCCGTAAAGTTTGGCACTTTAACTTTCTTGTCACCAAACATGAATACTTAAAAAGCAAAATTTATGTGATAAAAAGGGGAAAAAACATGACCATGTTTTAGCTGGCTGCAGCATGAGCATGTCTGTTTACAAATGTATGGTAATTAGTCCGCCAAAGTTTGGATAGCAGTCGGCTGCTTTCCACAATCCAGGACCGTAGCAACGACAAGCGACCAACTGTGACATTTTGAGGTGCGCTGCTACCAATTCTTGTATAAGCTGCTTGACAAGATTAGGACTGATTAATTGGTTTGTTGTGGTGATCAAATGGCCATGTAGATAATTAAATCGATGGGCTCATGTTTTCCTTCTCAGAGTGTGATAAAAAAAAATTGGCAAAAAGTACACATGACGATCGAGGAATCCTAACACTGGACCACTTGGCTATAAATATGCCGCAAACTATAAAAGCGGGGATTCGATTCAGCGTAAATAATTTTATCTGCCTTCAATAATTATATGTGCCTTTGCCTGAATGTGAAACGGTGAATAGCATTAAATGTTAACCTTGAAGTAAATTTGTATGAAACACACGCCTCCACTAAAACTGGTATCGTCTGTACCGCTGTCGCATTTTGTGGAACTGGAAGACTGGCACATTGCACATGCACGGACTTGCCCACTTCATACAGGGGTGTTTCGAAGTACACTGAGCGAGGGGACAGAAAAAAAAAGCTTAAAAAATTTGACCATCAGGGGGATAAAATAATCAGATTACTGTTAAATGACTGCGAAAAGCGACTCTGCACTCTGCTTTTAGCTGGCTGATCGGTCATATAAAATTATTTTGTCTCACTGTGCGCGGCATGTTCCAATACCACTCGCCCGCACTCACCCATCAGGAAGTTTCGGTTTTGTGTCTCGATCAGTTTATTGCAGTTCAAGGGTGAGCCAACTATCTTTCAGTGGGCTAGTTATCTCCACAAAATAAAAAATATGTTACATGAGTGGCAAGGTTTCGAATGGCAATACGCGAGAAAAACATGGCAAAGTGCATGGCATTCTTTATCACAAGGAAGGCGCTAATATGTGGAGGAACCAATGAAATAGGCTTGGCGTATTCTATTGTGCTCCCGGCAAAAACAACAACAACAACAACAACAACAAAAAAAAAATAAACAAAAAAAAAAAATAAAAACCCAAGCCAAGGCCACGAAGAACACACTCCCTCACGATGCCCATCCCTTTCTCAATTTTGTGGGAATTTGAAACTTTCTTGACTACCAGACAGACTCGCTCTGCGTAATTGTTAAATTGCGCTTGAAGTGCGTGTCGCCAGGTAAGCAAACACAGTCCGTCTTGGCAGGCAAGAAAGTTTTACCCTTGCTCACGAAGTGTAGCGTCATCACTTTGCATCTGAGCGTGGTCTGGTGCATTATATTGATCTATGGAACCGTCAGGGTCTGATCAAAGACTACTTCAGCAAATCAATGGATTAGGTTATTCAATCTAGCAATACAGTTTCATCACCAATACAACATTGAAACTAATGGATTCTCAACACATATAAAACGTTCGCCCTTTTTTTTTTGTTTTTGTTTTTTTGTTTTTTTTGTTTTTTTGTTTTTCTTTTGTTTTGTTTCTTCTTTGAAGTACAATTTATCCTGGGAGTGTTTGTTTATCAGTAACTGGACTATTGTCTTAAATGTTACGTCAACACTTTTTTCACATTGTCATCCATCTGCTTCCTTTTCTTCCGTGATCGTGGCATGTCGATTTTTCCGACTTTCTTCTCGGTAAGGTCGCAAGTAGTCCAAGACACTGAATGGCGAATGTCCCATCCATGCCGTTAATAAAGCCATGTTGTTCTTTGATCCAATGTGATGAGAAGTGAGTGAGCAACTCCTGCCTACCGGGCAGCCTTCTGAGTAGAGCAAGCTGTGAAACTGCAACCCGTTTGTTCACGCGGCGCCATATGCAAACAATGTTGCTAGGGTCAAGGTGATGGCACCTTCGGGTCACGTGGCTAATCCGCTTTCGAATCCCCCTTTGAAGCTGTCCCATTCGCGTGGAAACCCGACTGACAAGCTTTCGAGTGTGGCTGCATTTTGTGTCATTCGGGTAAATAACTGCTTTTTTAAGCCAATAAACATCATTGTATGTTGGAAACTATACATCAAAGATGTTGATTGACCTTTCTTCGAAGTACTGAGACCAAAACGGACCGAATTTGGAAAGCTGTATTGTCATTATGGCCAACAATGTGCGAAAAAAGGGCCTCAAATCTTTCAACGCCGATTTCTCGGAATGAAGTTTTCTGCTTATGAATCAATTTTGTGGACAGCGTCAATAAAAAGCTAATTGATCGATCTGCTTCAAATAATCGTCTTTTGAAAGATAAATATATTATCTGGGAACCGTTTTTTTTGTTTTTCCGTCAGATGTCCCCTTCCGAGACTTTTGTAGCTCATAAAATGAAGTAACTGTTGATGTTTAAAATGATGATCAAAGAATTCGATAATTCTGTTATTATGTATTTCATTTGTAAACAAAAAATACGGTTCCTGCATATTGGTCTATACTTTAATTTTACATAGGTAATACAGTTTTTTATCCATTATTTTTAAAGAAATGCTGACAAAATGTCAAATCTGATACCTTCTTGTAAACGGGCGTATAAAACCCTTGAAAATTATCGTATCGATATGAAACTTCTTTCTAACAAATCTAGATGTCTGAACAATGAATAAAATGTATGGTTTGGTGGGTGAAATGTGAAACATAGTTCATCTATGCAACGTCAAAGTCGCAGGACCGCTGCGCGCGGCTCAATCCCCTCCGCTACCTTAAGTGCATGAGAGATCTTCTGTTCTGTTCATAATAAATACGTTTGTGGGCATTTACCAAATATCCCCTACGGAGCGTCTCAGATAGTATATCAAACGCATACCTGAAGTCTACCTCTCCATCGCCGTCGGCGTCCAGCTTATTGATCAATCGGTCCAGTGACTTGGAACTTAGGGGGATATTAACTCCCTGAAACAAATTATAATCATTATATCTTAAACCTGATTTTACAGCTGAGTCAGAAGAAAGGAACTACGGAGGAAATCATGTATTAATTCTACGCATGATTATCTGATTTGCTTCGTATTAATTACAAGCATATCCCACCCAAGCCTTGCACCAATGCATCTATGCAGCATTGTACAATTGCGAAGGAAAATATTTTTATTCACCTGATATATCTACATATAGTTTATGGAGGGAAAATAAAATTCAACGGAGCAATCGTTTGTTTGTTTTTTGGAGGGGGGTGGGGGTGTCATGGTGCTGGTGAATCAGGGCCTTACCAAGATTATAATGAAAGTGTGCTTGATTGTTTATGCCTTTTTATACAGTTCCATTTCTACCACTGATATGATTGGTTATAAATGTATACATACATTTGTTTTTTAATCACTATACCGTGCACGTCGTGCAATATGTATGTTGACCAAATGGGTTGGTTACCCTATGTGACTGTTATTGTAAATTAACACATTTGGGTATATATTTATCATCGTTTTGCAGGAATGACTATTGCTTGGGCTAGTGTCACATGTATGACATATGAACTGGAGTGCTGTGCAGACACCAGCAAGTGTACTTTCTCATTTCTACCTACCATTAAACCATTTCTAAACTCCTCCCTGCTGAGGGACTGGCTTCCATCTTTGTCGAGAGAAGAGAAGAGATCTACGAGTCTGAGGTTCCTGAGTCTCATGAACTCCATTAGCACCATCATGGGATCATCATTCACAAACTCGTCTTTGTCCTGCGTTGAGGAATAATCGTCTTGCTTCAGAACAGTACCATATTTGACCACCAGAAGGCGTTTCCCTCTCACCTTGGAAAGTTCATTCAGGAATTCCACGTCGACACATTGTCCCTGTATAATATGCATATAATGCAATTGACTACATATTGTATTGCATTGTACTTATTGACTGCAAACCATACACACTGCGTTAAATTACAACGGTGATACAAGAAAAGACAAACACACAGATACAAAGGCGACATTAGGATTAACATAGTAGGTGCACGTGATTTAAAACTAAGGGACGAGACTCCATACGGCGTCCCTCCCAGCTGCAGAAGCACTAAACAATAACAGAATCAGACAAATATACAATGAAGAACAGTCAAACAAGAACACTGGAAGGGTAACTATTATTTTCCAGCTAAAATATGAAGTCTCAGTTTTTTCTTTTAAAATGTGTGTATTTCGTATTAACTTTTTGGATATAACTACGAACTGAATGCAAGATGGTATGTACATGAGATGGGATCTGAAACGTGCCCAAATTAGTACGAACACTATCACGTAGAAGTCTTGATTTCCCCTTGTGTTATGATCATGAATATTTGGAACTTCAGCAAATAAATGTTGTATCATATGAGTAACAAAATGTGCTTCAACCTTTAATATAGATAACCCCGTAAGATAATTGTCTTTGAGAACTTCAAGAAATCAAATTTACGGAATAAAACACCAGTGCGAGAATTGTAGCTAGAGAAAGTGAAATTTTAATCTGCAATATAACTATTATCCCTGCGAGTTTGATCATATAACAGCCCTTGAAAACACTGTTGACTTTACGCTTCAGCGTATCAATACTACTATCTTTGAAAAGTATAAGTTGTTTCGTCAGCAAACATCTTATGTATAACTATATGAGCGACGGCATGTGTAACAGCATTGCTGGTCGTGGGGGTACTACTAAGAAATAAAAATTAACCCTTCCACCTTAAATTAAGACTGAGTCAACAGCTTTCCTTGGCATGGGTCGGGTACTGAGTGCCCAATCCATGTTCAGGAAAGCTGATGGCCTGGGACATGTGATCTTGATAGATCGCATCTACAATTCTTAGTCAAGTTGTTTTGCATTACTGTTGAAATTAGTCGAATACATTGAAGCAGACGACATTTGTCCACCAGCCGGTTTAAGGGGGAAACGGTTTTTAAATATGTTTTATTGTGTATAGCGCAAAACTCTCTTCTCTCACGCACAGAACTTAAAGATCAACTGCGAAGATACCATAAATTTAGACATTTGCAGAAGAAAGCTTATTGTGGGCACCATATGCTTTTGTTACGGTGAGGCACCGTCAATGTCTTTATTCTGTGTTACGAAAAAATAAGAAAAAAAAAATCGAAAATGTGTAATTCCAGAGGTAGGAATTCCTCTCGATAGCCTGAAAACAGCAAACTAAATAAATGTCAAGTGTGCCTAAATATATCCTCCCAAGTTCTAAGTTATTTCACAAATCCATGAATTAGGGGCATGATGGGTTTTGCCATCTCTCAATATTGGCACTAAGCCGTATAACTTGACGGCATGTTGATTAATTTATTTTATTGATGAATCTATCCCTTTCTAACCGGGGCACCGTGAGCGGGACAGCACCCACGGTGTGTCAAACGTACATAAGATATACAGACTTTTTAAACAACGAAGAATAAAACATAAAGACCGTAAAACAAGCCAAGTAGGCAAATATATTTCAGGTCTGGCTCGGCTGGCCCGTGCAGGACTCCTGCCTCAGCCTCCACGCTTTGAGTAAAATTTCTTTACAGGTTTTGTTCAGGAGGGACCACACGTCATTACTGTGCAGGTAGCCCCAATCTCCTAAAATTGCAATTTTCCCAAAACGGATGAGCCCGCAAAACGAAACCATAATTCTTCAGTTTTTGGGTATCTTAGCTGGGCCTCAAATTGTTTATAGCCTGCTTTTATGTTTTTCCTTTCTTACATTGTTAAGAGCTGGACAACAAAATGAACTAAATCTTCCTTGTTACTTTTACACACATCAAGTTCCCACGCTTAGTTTTATATGCAGCTCCAGCCAAAACGCATTTTTACTTAGAAAGTCACGATCTAAACCAATATTTTCAACACGTTATGTAATTTCCAACAGTATGGCCACGAATTGGAACTTTTCCCATCAAGATAGTCAGATATTAACTTTTTAAATAATTGTTTACTGAGCCGGGTTTCTGGTAAATCCTACACCATATTTCCCCAGAACCAAGTGATAAAGATTTAGAACACTATAGTACAAAAGCGATCCTTGCATAACACTGATATACCGTAGAGAACCAACCGAGACACCAGACGTTCAAAAAAGGTCAAGGTATTTGTGCATAATGGCTTGTTATTAAGTACATACGGACAAGTCGAGCTCGCTGACATTTATGTTGTCGTATTTTTCCAGGAGTTTTAATATTATCAAAGCACCTTCCGTCCTGATTGGATTGTGGCCAATCTGCAAGAGAAATAAGAGTTCATTTTTTGTGTATCAGGATACCTGTATGCATGTCTACAATTTACCAAGCATCGGCCCACTGTTGTCATTTATGAAAAGCGCTAACTTGGTCATAAAAAATACATGCTGTAAGATATATATATCGAATGGTAAAGTGGGAAAGATCCAAAGTCAACATTAGAAAATTGCGAATCTGGACAATTGCCTGTTTTAAAATTTGGAAATAAAAAGGTTTTGTTTTCAGACTTCAAATTGTTCATGGACTGTCTTGCGGGCTACCTTGATTGTTGTCATTTTGTAACAGGCTCTTTGACTAAACGGCTAACTTCATGTTGTAGAACTGTTCCGACTAATTTCAAAAGCATTGGGGATAGATCTTTGTGTTCTATGTGGCTTCAGTTTATATGGATCTGCAACTTGAACAGCGAAATAAAGTTAAAAAGGGGTACGTGTGCTGGTGTGGCCTCATTTATGAATAAGAAAAACGATAACCGGAATATAGCATCGGCATTTCAGAGAAAAGATCGGAACATGGCACAAATGAGATCGGATCATCTTTAATAATATCGAATAATTCATTTTGCTCGAACGATAATTCTTGATCTTTAGTCGATCAATGGTATGATAAACTTTCTAAATTTGCCATGATTTGTAAATATTGAACACGGGAGAGTGCAGAAAAGTGAGTAGGTATTCCTGGTAAATCAACCGACACTCACTAGGCCTGCGCAGTGGAATCTCCAATGGCACAGAAGTTTCTGGAATATCTTGCAACTATTTACTGACACACAAGAAAAGACTTACTCTCAAAACTTGAAGAGATTCGTTTTTCTGTAAACCCCTTAGTAGCAAGGCTAAACAGTCGGTGTCTATTCGATTACATGTCAAATCAAGGTCAAGCAAAGTTGTATTCAAGGTCAACGCCTTGGCCAGAGCTCTACATCCGGGTTCATGGAAGCCATTCCACGCCAGGTTGACCGATAGTAAACCCTTATTTCTCTGAAAATTGAGAGACCAAGAAGTCAAAATTTAAAAATAAGGAACGGACAGACATCATTAATATAGTTGTAAAATCATATAATAAAATCGAATAATATTTTATTGTATGTCCGTGTATAGGCTGAAAACTGTTTCATGAATGAGCATTTTATGTAATAGGCTAGGAAGTCTTCGTGTGTCATCCTGAATGCTTACTGCATTTTACAGTGCATATTTTAAGTGGGCCTATAACAAGGATAAGTTCTGCAAGTTGGCTGGCTCAAAGTCAGATACTTTATCAAAAAAATATATACAGATTATGAGTAAACATATGTCATCAACAAAAATTAGGAACTTCACAGATAATCCGCTGATACATGTATGCCATGGCAATACATCAGCTATGAATGAATACGTCATAATCAATCCTGTTCACGTCACAACGATAGGATACACACTTTGGTTACATTATTGTGACAGCCCTACTACACGAACCTGTATTCCTTCACTAACTGCAATGGCTCCCCCTCGTCGCAGATGATTCCAGCTAAGGTCCAATTGCTCCAGTGTGTCATTTACAGCTGCATAACATCGAATTAATAAATTGGTTACATTTAACTTCTACTGGTATACCGGTATATGGGGTGACGTGCACAAGAATAGATGCAGCCACGTGAGTATCGATCGGCACGTACCATGTACGAAGCGTGTTTATTGAGAAAACGGAAGACGATACGAGTTATAATATTATTCTACTTGCACCTTGCCACCAAATCCACAAATGTTTTTTCAACCAGTATGTATCAAGATCACTCAAATTAAATGATCACTTCATTCAGTGAGTCGATCACGAATAGTTTAAATGATCAAGAAAATTAAAGCATAATCATGTACAAACACATTTGGATCACTCTAGTTACCTATAGCAGCAGACAGTATCTCGCCTCCTCTCTCCCGAAAACGATTGTGACTCAGTATGAGTTCATTCAGCGTTTTGTTCTCCTAAAACGAAAAAACACGGTGATGTTTATCAACATCAGTGCAAGAACCCAAGTTACATGCTTTTGGTGCACGAATATCATCCATACCAAAAGTGTACGATGTTTCAAAATTTCCTCACGTGCACTAAACGTTTTTATCTTTGGTTTAATCTTAATGCAATGCAGGTTGTCTGTCAGACACCCTGTGCTGTTCACATGTACATGTACGTTCTGCGGAAATTGAAGGTTTTTTTTGAGTTTTATTATCATTGATGTAAATGATGCATTGAACTATTCCGAATTTCGTGATTTCATCTTTAATGGTCATAATTTTTGTAATTTAATTTTCCATCGTCATAATTTAACTCTTTCAGTGCTAAGTTTCGACTCAGTCAACAGCTTTCCTTGGCGCGTTTCGGGCACATTGCTCCCACTGCGCGCCCAGGAGGGCTATTGAGCTAGACTGTTCTTCTGGTCTCTGCAACTGTAGGCACGCCGCTACTGGAATGAAACGTCGGTTGACAAAGAATATTAATTTAGTATCCTTATATGTCAATTCAGAATTCATCGACTTTTCCTCAAGTTTGCAATACAAAAAATGATGATTGGGTTCAGTGGCGGG
The DNA here is from genome assembly GCA_964020975.1 of Hermodice carunculata. Classification (NCBI taxonomy): domain Eukaryota; kingdom Metazoa; phylum Annelida; class Polychaeta; order Eunicida; family Amphinomidae; genus Hermodice; species Hermodice carunculata. Next base: position 67,452,662 of record OZ026619.1, read on the forward strand.
ATTGAATACCTGCTCAGCCCCCGGGACACTGAATTAACAGCATTCCCAGGTGCGCTCTGGGCGCAATCCCTTACGGCATATTATTCATTAGGGCAAAAAGGAGCAGACGACATTCAGGGCATCGAAGGCTTGTTGGTTATTCTGTACATCTACATGATCGTCTGACAAGGGCTAAGATAAATGCTATATATTTTCCCCACAATTAAAAGCTCAAGCTGTCATACACTTTTAGGAAATAGAACAAACGAACGCATAGTGATGACAATTATATTTGTCTTCAGTGATGCTGCCCCCTTTGTAACTACAAACATGATACGATCCTATTTGCCTTCACTCAATATGGCTAAAAATGTACCTTTAACATGTCTGCAAAGTAATGGGCGTCATCTTCATCAAATCCATTCCCTGAAGCATGAAACAACAAATAATGAGCATCTTGGTAAACATGTCGGTGAATATGATTCCAAAGTTTTCCTTGGTATATCTCATAGTATGATTCGTATGAAAAACCATTCTTAAGAGTTTGTTCAATATAAGTGTGAATATATGTTTCATTTGTCACTTTAAAAGACAGTACTGCTTTTTGTTAAAATATAACCTGGTGAAATAAGAGTCCATGGTCCAAAGGAACGGCTAAGTCATTCAAGTAAAGCCACGTGCTTCCATTCACGACGTTGAATATAACATAGGCATTTACACTTTTTCTGATTAATTCCATGAGAAAGGCCCACAATCGTCCCCCGCCGAAGGACTAATTCAAAGAGAGGAAAGTTGTGCGGATTGAATTGTGCAAAAGGTCCCAGAGAGTGCGCTGTCGCAGAATTTCTAGCGTCACCTTCATACAGCTGGATATAATGCAGATTTAAGAGGCCTTTGACTTGGTTAGTGTAATAGGGTTTACATTTTCAGACAAACCTTGGTCAAAAAAGACCCCCCCTCCAAAAAATAGAACCATTTTGCCCTGGGTTTGCCATTGTTTGTCATATAGCGGGCATGGTCTGAAGCGGGTCAACTGGTCCGAGACTACCAGTTGCATCCTTAAATTTACTTTCAAATTAACGTTTTCATGTGCACAGTTCACCCATTCATCTCTCGACCATCCTGTGCATGCCCCTCCAAGGGAAATTCTGCCCATCTTTTTTTCTGTGGGAAATTACACATCTGTTGGTGGCAAGCGTTTATCAAGTGACTTGGTAATGCCACGCAAGACCAGACACTTTAACAGACATCTCTGGCCCTTGTCTTACGACTAGCACCCACCTGCCCCCCGCCCCCACCTCGCCCCCCCCCAAACCAGAAGATGTTTGAGCAAACGAATACATATCGTAGTCATCTGAGACTTTGTCACCGTTAATTCAATGCACGGAGCTTGTGCTGCTTTCATCGACAACTTAACAAAAATTTCAAATTTTATTCAGTGCATTTTAAATATGGTATTATCACTTTTTCTCTTAAGTAGACTACATTCGCATACAATGAACTTTCAAATGGCGGTAAAGGTCTTCGACCAAATTGTTTCGCAAATGAGTCGCACCACTGGAGGGACCTCGCTTGGCAAGGAAGTTGTATTATTCAGCAGTTCACAAAACTCAAAATTTCATACGCAAAACTCTGAGTTTTATAGCATAAAACTTCTGTAGACAAAATTCAGGTCTTTGTGGAATAGCCGAAACGAAGCGCACATTCCACTAATTTATCATTCCTACTATAACCCAAAGTTTTGCCTTCGCTTGACCATTGAACACGAAATAAGATACACACATCTTATTAAGAGTTATATATGTCCACATGCTATTTAGCAGGAATTAACAAAACCCAGGTATTGTAAAGAGACAAAATTGAGGGATTGACAGTCCTTTTAGCAAAGAAAACTGGGTCACGGTCAGATCAGTATCCGATAACGTAGACTGGCTGCAGTTTCGTTTTCAATAATAATATCTTTCATAATGAAGCTCTGCATTTATAAGCAAAACTTCACCTATTTAGCTAATTCATCATTTGCCACGTTCATATTTATTCTTTATTATGTAGGTTGTCTTTGCTGAATATTTAGCTTAGACAAGGAGCCGCTGCTCAGAGAGACATGTACGGGTAAAAGGCTCCGAAACATGTTGAGTAGTTACCCGCTGAAGACCCTTTAATTTATTTGAACTGATACAGCCTATGTCAAAATTTTATAGAGGAACGTGTGCAATGTCGACAATAGCAATTCCATATGTATATAGGTTAGACAGGGACAGGTTAGCTTATGTAGAATAAAGAATTCGGACTGCGGAATAGGATATTGACTACTAGGAAGTGGTTCTGGGCAAAAAGACACAAATACAATATACAAATAACGACATACGATTGGGACGATTTGTGAGACCACGCCCGATGAGCTGGCGAAGTAGCTGCCTTCACCAGCTCATCAGTCGCCCGCTTCGCCGCCTCCCCAATGGTATTTCGTTATTCTTATAAATTATTGCGAACAAGACTGTCGCCATTATAGCAATGACATGACGAAACTGGCCTTCGGTGTCGTTTGCGTATATGTGTCTTTACTGTACACTAAAGGTCAGTTTCAATTCTAAGCTTCTAATAGTGAAAACTGTATTCGATGCGAATGCTTGCAATGGATGCTGCCTGAGTGCCTTCCTGACAAATCAAGCCTGAAAATTAAGTCATTCTTTGCCTACCTGACAAATCGAGCTTGCGAATGAAGTCATTCTTTTTCAGTACGTCCGCCATTACCTGTGCTCCTTTCCTCCCCAGATTGTTCTCTGATAAATTCTGCAACATAATTCAAGACATACACACACAGAGACACAGACACAGACACAGACAGACAGACAGACAGACAGACAGACACACACACACATATATATATATCAGGGTTTTCAGGTAATAGATGCAATGACCAGTATCCGAATGACTGATATGAGAAGCATTATAATTAGCCAAAGCAAAGATCAGTTTATCAGATAAGACTAAAGGTAAAGCTTTTGGAGAGGAGTTCATATAAGTGCTCTGCACTTTTTCTCCTATCCTTTTTCACTTGGTGAAATAAAATATGTTTAAACCAACGATAGTTCCGTATTGGTCTAGAGATTAATCTGTTTTTAAAGAATGTTGCCTTTAATTGTCTGTGTATAAAGGTGTTTGCGCCATTCACAGTTTTCAGTCTTTTGAAGCTTGCAATAATTTACGTTCGTTCGGTTCCCTTCTTTACGTCGGAAAAATTATATTGTACCTGGTTAGCGTGAGTATAAAAATATCACGTTTGTAATCCTAGCAGAGTTAAAGGTCGTACGTTTTGCCAAGACGGCATTCCTTTTTATAACATACCAAATCCGTTATTATGACGTTCTCCAGAAGCATATCGGCAATGCACACTGCGCCGTCATTACCAACGTCATTGCCCTCCAGATCCACCTTCCTCACTGTCGCATTATTCTGCAGATATATGCAATGCGGCATGACATGGCGGGCGCGTAAGAGAAAAAGGTCTTGGTTAAATACTCCTTTTGTGTTTGACGATGTTACATTCCACATTATTTTATGTTTACAATTATATGTTGATGATTGTAAACAAATCGATCGACCTGACTGAAAACCGTCACAAATATTTTACTTTCTATAGGTCTGCCTGAACTTTCGAATAATAATGAAATTTATTGCGGTGAATTTCTTTTCGCTATCTTTAAGTCACGAATAACTGAAAAAATTCTGAGTCATTCTCAGCATGGAATATCGTAGCAAAATAAGAAAATCCGAATTCAAACATGGGAGTTGTTTGAAACCGATTAAATATTTTAAACAATACTTAAAAGTAATATAAGAAATAAAAGAAAAAGCCAAGTTACAGTGGACAAACGAATATGCACTGCCTGCAAAATTTTTTGAAGCCAAAGTAAACATGAGAGATAGTTTAATTTGTTATGAATACCGTTGAAAATGGGATATTATGATGTGAGCATAATGGTGTGCGAACAAAAGTATAATCCAAGAAAATGGCGCGTTCTTTCATTTTTCGTGAACAGTGGGATCGACCATTTTAGCCACACATCAATCCCATAATGTTACAGTGATGACACGGCGCCACCAGAAGCACTTTATGAGTATTTTAATCGGCCACTAATTTTAATGTTTTAAATTGTTTCATTGGTTGTACGTGGTCTCGGGTGTTTACTCGTACAATTGTGGCATGTTAATATTCCATATCCCACATAGATATATTCGTCAGAATTTAAAGACCAGTCTCCAGAGGTTACTGGGTTCATCACTGATACAAAGATGGCGGCCTCCATGACAGACCTTTCTGCAATATATGGGACACGAACAACTTCTATCTGCTGATGTGATGCTCATAACCTTACATCGTTGCCATTCTACGTTTCTTACAAGAAAATGTTGCGTTATTTTTGGCTTTGAGACGAACATTACTTTGTTATGTGCTGGAATCAATCTCATTTACCAAAAATAAGTTGTCTAAAACCATCAACACATTTTCGCTAATGTGGCATCATTTAGTGACCAAGACATGTTAATCTCTATGATGAAATTATAGGATCTAGAATCTATTGCAATGTTGGGAATATTCATTTAAAAAAATGAGACGAAAGCCTCCATTTCCTTCGTGTAGATCTGGCATCATCAATTACAAATGTGAACGCTCCCTCTTGTATCAAACACTTACATTCTTATGGTTTTTTTTCTTTGCACTGTGATATTTTTTTTATTGCATTTTTTATTTTCTTGTGAAATAAATTGCTGCTATTTAGCATGTGGCTCGGCCAAGTCTACTTCATTCCATTATATTTTATGGCGGCTAAGCACACATTGCTGAGTATACCAATAAAAGGAATATTTAAGAATGTAAATCGACGTTTTAATGATTGTAAAAATGTTCCTTTGAATCTTTAATTTTGCCAAAATGATCTACTATGAAATTCAATTAATGATGCACCACCCCCCCCCCCTTCGGTGAAGGCGGGGCATAGCTTTGGTCATGTCGGTTAGTCGGTCGGTGAGTAGAAAGACAGTAAGTTGTTTTTGAGATATGGCTTTGACAGTGCCCAGGTAAATACTCCTATATAAGGGCTAGGTGAAGTATGAAGACCCTATTTCCAAGGTCACGGAGGTACTATAGTAAGTTTTGGTTTCTGAATGATAACTACTACAGTTGTTAAGATCAGACCTGTATATTGCACAGGATTATAGTCCTAATCCAGGGCTAGGTCAAATGTGAAGATGGTCGACCTTGACCTCAGTTCAAGAGTCAGAAGGGCACCTTTGTGAAATTGATTTCTGCATTGTAACTCAGAATTTAAGTTATGACTTTAATATTGCACATACTAATAGACCAAATTAGGGCTTGGTCAGCTTAGAAGATGGAAGACCTTGACCAAATTCCCAAGGTCACCACGAAGAGTCCTATTGTGAATTTGGTTTCTGCAGGATTACTAAAGATGTTTTGACCTAGGGCTCTCATGTTGAAAAGGAATATAGCCTTCTATAAAAGATAGGGCCGGTTCTGAAATAGGTGACCTTGAGTCAATTCCCAAGGTCACAAAGCCACATTGCTGAAGTTGGTTTTTGCTTAATAACTGCCGAATTTTTTGAGTCTGAGAATTTATTTTGTAGATATTTATAGTCTATTAGGGCTAGATCGCTTCGGTTGGCCGTGACACCCAATTTACAAGGTCGCAAGGCTACTTTAGTGAATTTGGTTTCTGCATCCACTTCTAAAGGTCATGATTGCTCCGTTAAGTACAATCAACAAGGTAATGAGGGCGAACATAATGACGGTATGGGGGCATCTATGATTTATAAACATGTCTTGTTTCTTTAAATCATGAACAAAATAATACTTAACATTCAATGTTTTACCGGTAAATTCAGGAATTATGTTAAAAGTGTAGGTTTAGACATACAGTGACTGGATTGAATATGGAAGGTAGAGAGATTGGATTGTGTTATGGTCAAGCAAAAAAACCTTAAACTGAAAAGCTTTATGATCATTGTGGTGTTGTGGACTGCTGTATATACATATAATACAGTGATCAACTATTGCTTTCTCTGGTGTATTTTGTAGCAGTGTAATGGCATGCATATTTGGGTGATAATTGTGTGCTACAAATTTGGGTTTGGGGTTAAGTGGGGGCAAACCAAGGTATTACCTAATCTCTTTTTCACCATAAACCAGTTTAACAGCTGGTGTATGGATTGGACAGTGGGCAATATATTCTCTTTTGTTGATAACATATTGCTGCATGAATGACAACAGGTTACTTTATCGTGTGATTTGTACGAGACAAAGGACTCACCACCAATGCAATAGCACAGGCCTTGGTGCCATGAAGGCCAAGCACATGATTTTTCATGATGATCTCCGTAGAGCTTAAGTGTTTACAGAAGTAGCTTGAAGGGACTACCCCAAGTTGTCTGCATGCATTAAAATATACTGTTTTGCTGATGGATTCCCTTTCCTCTGGTGTAGACCTTTCGTATGAATACCCAAGATCCCCGTCATCTGAAGAATTCAAGCATGTAAAACATAATTATGTTACCAATCAACATGTCAAAATACACAACAAGTATTCAACAGAGTCTGAAAATGTTATGTGGACATTACAGTTACTTAGTAGTAATTTTGGTCCCATTACCATTCTTGAATTCGTGAATTTCTGTCCTCTGTTAGTAAATTATGCCAAACTGGAAACTGACGACAGTTTACTGCTAGGCACGCAATGCATACAAGTTACACGAGGCACTGTAACTTATAGTGGCAAAAAGTAACCCAAATCAGGGACGTGCTATAGATGGACTGCCAACGGGAGCGCTAATCCCTTTAGTGGTCAACTGGGCGCGACGACTACAAAGCGTGTTCAGTAGCGCCGCTCAAGTTAATCCCCCCCTGCTCAGTCCGATTGTTGTTCCATCTATGTTTCCGCATTCTGTTGTTTCGGGTTACTTACATCGGGCGTGCTATTGTACCAAGGTCAAAAAACGGAGAGTTTTATGCATGCGCAACCAGTCTCATCGTTTGAATCAGAACCGTGCGACTCCATCGATGTGTTTTTCGTTGAAATCGGCCGATTAAAGGGCAAGTTTTTGCATTTTTTCTGTCCAATAGGATGCAAAGTTAGACAACTTGCGTGCGTAATAACTCCTTATGCCGTCATCACCAATAAAAAATGTAGTTTTAGATGGATAGTGTATGCCAGTAGGATCATGATGGTGGTTTCATTTCTTGTAGCTGAGTCCGGCATAACGCTAAATTTTGACTTTAAAATGTGGAACACGGTGAAAAATTTTGCACATTTCAGTCGGTGACTCGATTATTCTCGCCTTTCATCGCGTGACCTGGCCCACGAGACTGCCAGCGGCCAGTGCGGACCGTGGAGTTGGGTTTGTTCAGCAATGAAGGTGCTCGCTCAAACAGCCGATCATTTGAGCAGCGGCAACATAGATGGTACAAAGGGGGCCCCGCCGTTGGTAGTCCATCTATAGCACGTCCCTGCCCAAATATAGTATTTTAACAGACAGAGACAGTTACCTAAACAACTACTCAAATCGGACAAGGTCCTTTCTTCCCTTTAAGTAGGCTAGGCTAGATAGAAAGTAACATAAAGGAGGGATCAATGAAGTGTGCCTGAACTAAATGTTAGAGAGTTGGAAGAACATATATCTCTGAAACTGTATGTGTCGCGGGAACAACATTGATAACAAATTATTTGAGCATGTTTATTAACTTTTACTTATCTCAAACAATATTAAAGTTTATATTATATCTTTTCCCATGTGTGTTTTATTGGCAATTGCAAACGTTGGTCCGACTTACAAAACTGATGATGTTGAATTAACAACGAATTACAAACCTGTTTAGATATAAAATTTTTCCTTAAGATAATAAAGCCGTAATTAACGTTTAATTAACTTCTTAAAGAAACATAACATTTTCTGTTAGTGTGAGTATGGCTTTTGAGAGAACTGTTTTACATATTTTCATTTGATCAGTTTTGAAAAAAAAAGTGGAAAAGCGTTGTATTTATTTGTTTGTTTTTGATTTGCAAACGGTTTGACAGAGCAAAGTTGAAAGCTTCACCAGAAATCAAACTTTCAGTCAAATGAAAGAATATCAGATGAAAAGTTTTGTGGTTGCCTTTGGAACAGATCACAACTTATTTCGTACAACTCAGCAAATGTACTAAAGACTATAGGATAAAATCCCTACTTGCTTTTAACTAATGTAAGAGGTGCAAAATTGCAAAAGACTGGTTTTTCATACTTTTTGTTCATAATATGTGTTTTCGTCTCAGAAGGATGAATTATGGGTGAAGGATTTGATAAATGGGTAAAGTCGAAAGACCAAATTTATAATATTCACAAATTGGATGATCTTGAAATTAATTTGCATGGCCCCAGCATTAGAACCGTTGATGAAATAAAATATTGTGTCAAAAATTGAACAGAAACTAAATTAAAATTTATCATTTAAACATTGGTTCAGGAATTCTTTCCTGAAGGAACAGATCAGTACAATAACGGGAACAATAATAGAAAGGTTATTGGTGTATCACTTTAGTATTTGGCAAAATGATAATGTAAAGTATGAATAAATCCCTGACTTACCATCGAAATCATAGTTCTCGTCAAAATGGTCTTGATCATCGAGCACCGAACCATCAATAGTGGACGTCAGTGACGTATAAACATCGTCATCTGAATTCTCTGCGTCAGTTGCTCTTTTCCGCCGATGTCGCACTATTTTCTTTGATTGTCGTTTTGCGATATGTGCTTGTGAGCTGCGGTAAGCTGAGGCTTTATATAGACTGGCTGGGTTGGACTCCGTATGCATAAGGGTAACCGGCACAGACGAAGGTAACTGAAAACAAGTAAACGTCAAATTTGTTGTATGTGTACGCACAGTATATAATTATCACCCATACCTTTATTACATAAACGATGATGCCAACATTCAAAATGCCATTTCAGGGACATTTAGGACACAGCATATTTAACTAAGAATGTACAAGAAAATACTGAGTTTCAATGCGGACAAACACCGTAAATTGGTCAAAATTACAGGGACTGTCCCTAATGATGAGGGACAGTTGGCATCTCTGCATTAACTAGAGATGGCAAAACAATCGATAGTTGACGTGATCGGCAGTTTATGCTTTACCTGGTGTTGATGAATATTCACTCTAAAACATCAGTTATGTGAGTGACCACTGGCTTTTGACCACTACATGTCGTTGTTGCTTTCCCAAACTTTACATTTGGTCCGGGTTTCCTTCACGCGGCTGCATCTCATGAGCTCTTTGCGATAAATTGTTCCACCCTGCCTAGCTTCCCTTTTAATTTTATGTTTATGAAGGTGCTCAATTGACGTACATTAAGCTTCATTTGTCAAAACAGTAGTTTAACTTTAATACAATTGGATGCATCATCGTGTCCATTTACTTTCTTAAAAGCAGACTTCTTATCCTTGAGGAGGCGTTCTCCTGACTCTTTCAGCTCAAGTGACTTGTCAGCTGAGCTTAAAGGATGCGTCTCCGTCCATAGTCCGTCGTCTGTCCACAATCGTATTTTCGATTTTTTTTTCAAAAACAATAAGTTAGATCCTTTTGAAACTTTCTGGAAATCTACCTTAGATAATGATGCACCAAATATGTTGAAATGGTTACGCTCCATTGATTTTAGTTGAGCTAAATTGTCAGTGGACTGAACTTTGAGGATTAGTCGTCGTCCGTCTACAATTGACATGGTGGACTTCTCCAAAACCTCTGGCTGGATACTGTTCAAATTTAGTGAAAATGTGCCTTGGGGAGTCTTTCCAAATTTCTTTCAATGGTCATGCGTCACTGATTTATGAATATCTATGTGATTTTTTTCCTTCCTTGGGCAATTTTTAAAAAGTAGTCAAGGGAATAATTCGTTTAAAATTAATTCATCACCAGTTGGCGCTCCATTTTTTTCTCTTTTTAATGCATGTTAAACTTTGTGATTTTCCTTTTTACGACTTCTCCGTCACAGTCACTTAGATTGTCCACAAACTTAGTAGAAATGTTCCTTGTAGAATTGCCAAACAAATATCTTGACTTGGTAATGTTACTTTATATTCCTGATTATTAACGAATTTTTCAATTTGGGATACTTGTCGGCTGATGCATTCGCTCCTATTGATTACTATGTAAATCAATCAGCATCGTAAAGGTAATGTACTTCTATTTTCGTTTTCTTCGAAGCTGCTGGCCTATAGCTTTTGCAGAATTCAGGTGGTACACCTTTAGAGATTGGCGAAACCCCAGCGTTTAATGTACAAACCCTGGATTTCGTGTTTGAAAAAAAACATTAACAAAATCCATGGTTTTGTCAATTATTTCCTTAAGAATTTCATCATGCTTCTGTTATTTTATTTACCACAACAACACAGGATTTTACAAAACTCTGGGTTTTGTAGTGATATCTCAGGGTTATGTGCTTGCAATTTTCAATAATTCACAAAACCCTGGGCTTTATGAGGTCCCAAGTCCACGGTTTCGTCACTTACACGGCATATATTGTTTCATACACAAAACCCTCCGTTCCATTACCAAACCGCGGGTTTTCTAACAAAACTCGGGACTTACTAATAAAACCCACGGTTTTTTAAAAATTAAACACAGTGTTTGATGACACAGCTAAAGACAGCGTGTGCTGATTAAGTCTTCAAAAAAAAAAACAAAAACAAAAACAAAACAAAACAAAAAAAAAAAACAAAAAAAACAAAAAAACAAAAAAAAAAAAAAAAAAAAAAGAGAAAGAAGCGGGGGGGGGGGGGGGGGGGGGAGAGGAACAAAACAATAACCATGGTTTTTGTATCTCCAGAAAACACGGAATCTTGGAAAAAACACACAGCTGTGTGACTTGCTCAGTTATTTGCATTCTGTACGAGACCTGGGATTTTGTGACAAAACCCGGGTTTAGTGCACGAGGCTAAAGTTTATGGCCGGCACTGGATGTTTGGGTCTAAATGAGGGTCTGGAAAGATGACTGTATACAAGTGTAAATTATACAAAGAAAGTAAAACAGATTTAATACGTTTTTTGTTTTTGTTTTACAGGAGTTTGGATGGAGACTGTTTGAATCTACTGCATGCAGGAGATAGCTTTTACGCCCCTTAGCTCAATAATAAACTGATGTGGTTCCTTGGACAAGAGAATGGGCAGCTATATGACCACACCTGTTTAAAATTATTATGTACACAGCAGTTATTATGTGATGCCATTGGTTACTTTAGTGGGTGTCATTGACCTACTTGATCTGCCATGCTGTGGTGTATTTTACCTGGTGCTATAAATGCTCCCACTATATTCGTGCTGGTTGTTGCAAAAGGTGCCATAAACAGAAACTGACATTTTGAACCCTTTTGCCTTAAATATGGTTCGGCGTTTAGACAACGGGGAAGGGAGAACTGACTTAGTAAATTCAATTAAACCTTATAATGGCTAGGTTTATGTTTGTTGTATGCTCAACATCGCAAGGTAGCATGAGGCTTTACGGGTTTTGGAATAACTTAATGCTCATGCCTAAGGCACATAATTATGCTCACGTATGGAGGACTATTTTGAATGGATAGCGTATATCACGAAAGACGCATCAAAAGAAACGTAGAAGAGACATGTCAGTCAACAGTATGCGCATGATAAACCTCAAATGTATTCCATCTGACATTGGCAGTCTGACTCTTCATGCACGTCGGTTTGGGATGATTTTCTTAACGCTCTTCCAGAAGGTTCCCACGTCATACCATCTAACGTGTCTTAGTGTTGCTGGGGCCATTATATAGCTCATCGGGGTGGTGTTTCACCCTTTTATCCTTCCTTTTAACAAGCAGTTAGTTGCCGTCAATGATTCACAGAGCAAATTTGCCGTATGGACCGGTTAGCGGCTGTAATTGTATGGCAACATGAAAAAAACAGAATAACGAAATAAAAGGTCCAAGGGTGTTGTAGTGCTGTATAGACTCCAGGTACCGTTTGGCGATGTCAGTATCTGAGCAAACACTCCCTATTAGAACATCGTGGCATAAAATACTGAAGAAGGCATAACCTGCTATAATTTACGAACTTACCTTACGGAAATGTATGCACCTGGACACCGACATTTTAAAGTTTTCCTGACCAACACCTTGGACCTATCTTAGGAACAAACAGATATTATTTGGTGGTGTAACACGTCCCCATGGGACAAAGTTACGGTTTCCGGTGCAAACACCTACGTAACAAGCATACAATTCTGGCATAACTGTTAATCAACAGGTTTAAAACACTATGAATGGAAAGAAGCAGGGAATAGTACAAGGGATATGTTAACAATCCACTTATCTGCTTATAGCCCATTCAAGGCTCTCCGTTGTGTACTGACTGGATTCCTGTTACGGATGTCTATTATAAAAATGTTCAAAGAGAGACACAATGTTGAGTGGCGCCAGTATTAATGACTCGTTTAGTCAAAATAAATGAAAGACTATTGCCATAAGTATGCACAAAATCACTAGTAAGGCAAGTCCTTGTGTTGTGGAAAACAATCTTGCTGAATCGCTCTGAATGGACAATCAGTGAACAATGAAATGCAGTGGGTGTTGTTTTGTGACTAGCCGCATGAGGTCAGCACTATTCCTGGTCAGCAAGCACATATAAGGTGCTGTACGAAGTGAGTACAATTTGGTTCTATAACATGATTAAATGCCTGCTTAATTATAAAGGGTGACTTGCTATTAACACTACACAGCACGTTCCTGCTACAATGTAATATATATACATACATATATATATATATATATATATGAATGAATGAATGAATCTTTATTGACTGCGCTGTTACATAAAATACAGCAATATGTCAAATATACAACATGTACACATGTAGAGTATGAAAGAAAAAAAAGAAGAAGAAGAAAATCACATTAAAACATGCACACAATCAAAAGAAAAATGTAACAAAAACAGTACAGACACGTACAGCACAGTACAGTACAATAGATACAGATATATGTATATATATACATATATATATATACATACACACACACACATACATATATATATATATATATATATATATATATATATATATATATATATATATATATATATATATATATATATATATATATCTTTATTCGTACCATAGAAGGAAAGATTAATTATGCACATTGCATCAGACTTTAAAAAAATGATTACATAAAAAAAAACACCTTTATGTGAAGTAAAGTCATTTGACAGTCTTGTTCAGCAACTCACTGGTTCAGATGTTAAGTGCGTACAAAGGTTAGTCAGTAAGTCTTCATTTTGGTCCCGGGGTAATGTTTTGAAATCTTTGCGATCTCTAGAAAAAATCAGTTCATGCGTCATGCTTACACGGATTTCGTCATCCTTACTCCTGCTGGGCAGATGAATGTCGGTCACAATATTCCATATTCTTTACGCTCCAGATTTACCAATTGATACTTTATAAAAAATGAACCTGTTGCAAATAAAATATTAAACTGTAGCATGATTTAGAACTGCCACCATTGATAACTAATTTGCCACAAAAATACAGATATTGATATGCACTGAAAAGACACTGACGGATAAATCGTAATGATCTCATATGAAGTTGTGAGTCGATGGAAACATCTTCACTAACTATACTGAGTAAACTGCAATGTGTGTTCGATGGAACTCCCAGAACCCTGCGGATACATTTCTTCCAGGCAGTGTAAAAATTCTTGAAATAGAGGTTTAAGAAGTCCCATAGAACACAGCCATATAGCGATAGACAAAAAGCCTTACACATTTTTTTTTTGTGCTGCAAAAATATCCAAATTGTGAAAACAGTAAATTACACCTGTTATACATATCGCCAATGGCTCGGTCGATTTGTTTCCCAAATATATTAACAGCAACAGTAGCTAATTAGAATTGCCAATTCATCACTATTTTGTTTGTATACAAATTCTGACATTATGACGGCCGGGTCTCATTGTTTTGATGTGCCTTGAAGTCCCATACCGTGCAGTACTTTGGTATATCATTATCTACCGTAAGTAAGTGCTGCCATTTCAAGAAGAAATGTCAAAACTAGAAACAGGAGAATTGCAACACAGCTTTTTTCGGCCAAAAGCAAGACGATATTTAAACTCATGCCGTTTCACAGCCAACAAAATCAAACTTATTTTGACCATGATTTTCTGATGTCTGTAATGTTATCACATTTCACGACCCAATCTTTTGAAGTGAGGCTTTTTTCTCCCTAAAAGTACAATTTCTGTTCTCAAGTTTTTCATTTGTTGACCTAAATCCACCCTACTTGTTGGTAAAGCCCACCTAAAATTAATTAACGTTTCTAATTGAGGATCTTCAGAAATACCGAAGGCAATTATCCGGAGAAAGTTTTGCAAAGTTGCATGGACACCAAGTTGGTCCGTAAAAGGACAGAGAATGATACAAATATTTTCACAGTTGATCTGGATTTGTCAAAGCTTTGGTAAATTTTCTTCGATCATTAAAGACCGAGAAGCATGCCTTGCACTATATTGGTGTTAAATATCAAGTAGGGAGCTGGACTTTTCATAAGCGAAAGACTTTTCCAACCACCAAGAATCTGAACCCACAGACTTTGTACAAGTGTTTGTGAACAGGTTGTTTTGTAGAAACGTTTACGTTCAAAATCTCGTTTGTTTCGTCGGAATTACGTTTCTGTCTGAATCAACCAGGGTATAGAAATAGCAATTCAATTACATGATTAATGTTAGGTGAAAAAAATGAGCAAACAACAGAAACAATATAGTGTCACCATTTATCCTAGCAGAAAACGTAGGTGGTAGTAACCCAAACATGTGACCAGGCGTACAGGAGGTCGTGTATGATTGTGTATGAATGGACACCGTTTGTCCATCGATGCCAAGCTATCCATACGCTAAACTTCTATTGAGATTTGTCAATAGTACAAGGACCATTGACATAAAACGGGTTTTCGGGAATAATCTCATTGACAAATACAAAATGGTTAATATAGAAGCATTGTTACCTTCCGGTTGTGTGTTACGAAAGAGGAAGCACTTCCCTTAATTAGGGGCGTGAGCAAAAGAGAGTATTTTATATTAAATTTCTACGGTAGAAAATAAAAACGATAGTGGTTCTAATGAAGCAACCATTGGGAAACGTATGGAGCTAAAGTTCAACTGTTTCCTGTGATACCAGAACAACCAAGTAACTAGAAAAGAAGATTTGCTTCACAGCAAATCTTTCTGGGTGATTGCCAAATATAAATGATAGAAAATGCTTTGAACAATGTTTATCTATGTGATTCTGAAGCAGAATAACACACCTATCTGTAGTATATTGGAAGTGGACATAAACCTGTTTTGATCGTGGAGAGCTAAAGTTTATGTGATGGTTCTGGGCAAGCTTTTATTGCCCTTGCTCAAACATAGAGCTGTTTTGATAAACTCTGCGTGCAAATGTAGCAACTGTTATAAATTGGCCTAATTTGCATAAATCAAAATGCTACAATTTAGGTTTGTGATTCATTGGATGGAGCTGCAGCATAAATCTGTAGTTCAATGTTTCAATATCACTTCTATCTGTTATAGTTTTGAAGATATTCAAGATGTATTTTTATTAACCGAATTTGCACGAATTTGAATGCTACAGCTTTGCTTCCTGATTCATTGGATGCACCTATGGCATAAATCCAGAATTCAAAGTATGAATGGCACCTCTATCTATAATAGGTTTGAAAATAGTCAAGAATAATACTTTGTGTTTGCCTAATTTTCATAAATCAAAATGCTACAACTTTGGCTCATTGATCATTTGATACACCTATAGCACAGACCTATAAATTTGAATTGGGATGATACCTCTATATGTAATAGTTTTGAAGATATTCAAAATTTACATTTTCCTGGTGCCCTTGATTACCATAAATTAAAGTTCTAGAACTTTTGTTTACAGTCAATTAGATTGACAGATGTCTCAAACCTACATGTATGAGTCAGAACTTTGCGTCTGTCTATAATAGTTTTTAGGATATAGAGCTTTTAAAATTTTAATTGCCCATAATTTGCAGAATTTTAAACATCATGATTATTCCAAATGATATGCACAATCTCACTGGTACGTCAGTCACCATGGCAAGTTTGGTGGTTTTCGGAATATTTTTGGAGAAAAATGCCGGACAAATTTGGTCGTACAGAAGAAAGAAATTACTGAAAAAGAAGATTTGGTTCACAGCAAATCTGTCTGGGTGCCTTCAAAATGAGAACAGTTTGAAATGCTACACTTTGCCATGCTTCAACATAATCTAAATCTTGTGTGTTAGCCTAATCTGTATAATTTAAAATGCTGCAACTTTGGTTCTTGGTTCATTGGATGTGGCTATGTCTCAAACTTATAAACTAAAGTTTGAATGACTCCACTATAATAATTTGGAAGCTATTCAAGATCTTAATCTTAAACTACCAGATAAACAGCATACAAACAGACAGGCAATAATATGAATATATTTGAAAACCCAAACACCAAGAAACACAACTAGAAAAGATTTGCCTCACAGCAAATCTGTCTGGTTGCCCTCAAATTAAGAACAGTCTGAAAATGCTACATTTTGCCATTATTCAACATAATCTAGATTTTGTGTAGTAGCCAAATTTGCATAAATTAAAATGCTAAAACTTTGGTTCTTGGCTTATTGAATGTGACCATGTCACAAACTTATAAACTGAAGTTTGAATGACACTACTACCTACATGTATAATAGTTTTGAAGTTATTCAAGATTTAGATTTTGTGTATTCGCCTTATTAACATAAATTATAATTCCACAACTTTGGTTCGTGGTTTATTAGGTGCATCTATGTTACAAACCTGCAAGGTGAAGTTCAAATGGCGCTTCTATCTAAATTGGTTTTGAAGCTATCCAAGATTAAATTTTTTTTGTGCACTTCACCTTATTTGCAT
The DNA here is from genome assembly GCA_964020975.1 of Hermodice carunculata. Classification (NCBI taxonomy): domain Eukaryota; kingdom Metazoa; phylum Annelida; class Polychaeta; order Eunicida; family Amphinomidae; genus Hermodice; species Hermodice carunculata. The sequence continues at coordinate 67,469,640 of OZ026619.1, forward strand.
AAATTAGGATCCAACAACTTCGGTTCATGGTTCTTTTGATGCTGCTTTGCCACAAACCCACAATTGAAGTTGGAATGATATATCTTTCTATGGTCGTTTTCGAGAAATTAATTTCATTTTTTTTCAATGCCCCAAATTAGCATAATTTAAAACTTTACAACTTGAATTCACTGTCCATTATATTGATAGGTATCACAAGCCTATGCATGCACATTGAAATTTTGTGTCTATCTGAAATAGTTTGGAAGGAGCTTGTAAAATTTAAATTCCCCTAATTTGCATAATTTTAAACATCATGACTATTTCAAACGATATGTATAATTTCACTGGTGCGTCAGTCATCATGCAAAGTTTGGTGGTTTACGGTAAAATAGTGTCCGAGAAAAACTCTGGACATATTTGGTCGTAAAAAACAAAGAAACAGGAAACAAACAAAAATTCTTTGAAAAACAAAATGTCTGGGTTCGCACTCAGACATAAAGAAAGAAAGAAAGAAAGAAAAAAAGAAAGAAAGAAAGAAAGAAAAGAATCCTTGCAAAAATAAAATGCCTGGGTTTGCATCCAAACATAATTAATAAGGCTTTCATTGACAAGAAGGGGATTCGTTGTGACAGCCAATCAGTTACATTCAACACTTATCAGTCGTCGCATGGGTTATGCTAGGAGACCTCCAACTTCTTTTGTTGTCTACCCTAGCACTGCCTGTATACATAAATAAACAAAATTTCAACTAATTATTCTAGTATTATGAAAAAATGAATATCTTTCGATCTTTCGTGCTAAAAATTTACTGAATAGATCATGTTGCCTTCTGTGAAATAAACACTACAAGAGGCAGTCTTCTTAGGAAGCTGACGCTTTCATGCAAACTTCACGCAATTTTCATTTTGACTGGACAGAAGCGGCCACGTACCTTCTAGGACCACTTCTGCATGGCATATGGGGTAGACACACCATTGTAACATAATCATTACACAAATGACAGTTTTCCATTCAATCTTACTATTGTCTACAAAGTAACAAAATTCCAATGGTGTTTATTGTTTAAATTGGCGACCAATCTCCTGTGTTTCAAGTAACATTTCTCGAGCAAAAAGTGCAATTGAGGTGACCGGTTCAAAGGAAACCAAATGTTTACATCCGTGAATCAGATTATCATGGCTAAGTTTTTTCTTTTTTTTAAAAATTGTTTTCAAGCTGTCATGCCATTTTGTATGTGGCTTGTGGCTCAGGTCCCTATCAAATTGTCAAGGTCCCTGGGTCTGCTGAACAGGCAGCAATAGCATTACCTTGAACAGGGACCTACATGTGATGAATTATTCTGCTGTGAAAATTTGAAAGAGGTGATGACTGGGCTCTCTCTCTCTCTCTCTCTCTCTCTCTCTCTCTCTCTCTCTCTCTCTCTCTCTCTCTCTCTCTCTCTCTCTCTCTCTCTCTGTCTTCTCTCTCTCTCTCCCTCTTTCTTTCTGATGTTTACAGTACAAAATATGAAGATTTTGACACTTTTATCCTGGGGAATAATTTATAAACATTTTAGCAAATATCATTATTGTTTGTCCTCCAGATAAGGTTCTAGCAAATATTTTATAACTGTGCTGGTCCTTTAACTTTGACCTTCAACACAAAATTTGACATATTCACTAAACTGACATCATTTTGCTGTAGTGCAACATGTTTTTTTTCTCGCTTGTTTCGCTCACGAAACAAATCCCTAAAATGAAAGTCGCTGTGAGAAAAGAATTTTAACTCAGGTTAAATGTTTCTTTCTCCAAAATAATGAATTCAAAACTTGAGTGAAAAACCTCAAATAAAAAAACTGGACATGTAGAGAACACAGATGCTGCCTTATGGGGGTGATGGGTTTTGCTGGATAATATATATTTGTCACATGTTTATATGTTAGAAATCCAATAACAGGTGACACTACATATACATCCACACTGCTTCCATATAATTTTTCGCTGTAAAGCTGTATACAAATTTTTTTTGTCACCCTATGCAGATCCATTTACCCTTCTTTCCTTATGGATTGCTCCAAAGCATGTGACACAGCATCATTGCAGACCCTTCAGGTTTGGGGTGTACTTGTGGTTGCAGTTTTGGGTTTCCATTTTACTCCCCATTAACCCTCCTTTTTATTTCCACACTGGGGAAAACCTCTCATTATATACTTGGAAACGCCATTTACTTCTCAGAGGCACACTCTGGAGACATCACAGTTACTTTTAGTGTTGAATGATTTAAAAGAACACGAAGTGGAGGTTTTCTATAATGTGCTTGGAATAGAGGCTTTCTACTCTACTTGAAATGGGGGTTTTCTAATGCATTAGCTTAGGAAGGAGGCTTCTCATCTCTCAAGGCTAAGAATCAGTGGACATAACTTGGCGATCGAAAAAGGAAGGCACAAACGTCCCTCAAAATTACCCATAGAATTAAGACTTTGCGAGCAATGTAATCTCTTAGAAGACGAGTGTCACTTTGTTGTCGCCTGTCAAAAGTCTCTTGAACCCCAAAGAAAAATTGTTAAATTCAATTTCAGACATGTTTCCAGAATTTTCTGGTTATACTGATCTGGAAAAATTTATCTTTATTATGGAATCATCAGATTATGAAGTGATCAGAAATTTTGGAATTTATATGAAAGAAGCTATGGCTATCAGAGGAAATCAATTATAAAAAAAATATATGTATTTCGATATCGGATACTTCCTGTCATGTCGGTCCTATTTACAAAAGCTCTAACAATGTTTGAATAAATCAGAAATCTCTCTTTTTTTTCTTTTGCCAGGTGCAAATGGTAGAACTTGTCTCCTGGGGTTGTCTGATGTGTTTGTAATTTATTATCACTTTTTTTTCTGTCTCAACACTTTGTTTGTAAAGGGGTTGGTGGTGTTGATGTCGTGTTTGTATCTTGTAATGAACGTGCGAAAAGTTTGTATTTGTTTCGCTTTGCATACTGTCGCACATTTTGTATACTGTGGTGCAGCCAGCAAAATTCATTCATCACAGTGTGATGATAAATTACTGCCAAACATTGCGTATAATAATAATTGAACAACATTTTGAAAACGTCCCATTATTACATCAGAAAGGTTCTGTTAAATTTAACTGATAAATCCTATGCACATTGAGTACCCCCTTGATTGATTAGTAATATTTTAATAACTCTTTCTAGCAGTGTACATGGTGTTATAATATACAGCCTTGCAGTAAGGAACTGCTTTTAAGTTGATTCAGTTGAATTAATATAAAGGGAATTCAAACTAGCTCTGCCACAACAGTCAGGATACAGCACAAAGTGTACATAACTATAACAGCTGCACATTGGCTGTCATTGCTTTTAATATGTCATAATTTTCACTTTTTTATGCATGTTTATAAAATATATGACTTTGTGTAATTCTATTCTATAACTTCGACTAGACAGAGCATTATTATTGTATTGTATTTTTGCCATGTTTTAACAAATGTGTTGTAAATTGCGACCCGCTGAACTTCAGTTGACACCCTGGTGCTTAAACATGTTAACGCTTATACATGTATTGCAGCCCTTCTTGTACTGCATTGATTTACTGGAAAAAGTCGGGTCCCGGGACCCGCAAATAAATCATGTTTAATACCAGGGGCCCGGGTACCCGGGTAACCGCGGCAAAAACACTCACTGAATACACAGAAACATATTTTAACTTGCTTTTATTCAGGTACAGTATAATAATTCCACCATTCGACAAGTTGCCTGTTCCTGAGAGAAAAAAAAATATATATAGAACATTACAGTGAAAAAGGCAGAAATACACATAGATATATGATTTGTTTATTTATATCGAAAGTAGTCGGGTATTAAAAATTGGATTCGGGACCCGACTTTTCGGCATTTTGACGGGGGGGGGGGGGGCGGTACCCGAGTCAATGCACTACCTTATTGGGAAGTGGCAATTGGTGAAATGTGACATGTGAAAGTAATGTTGCTCTGATTTGTGACATTCCTACAGTGATATGTGACATTATAATTAATCACTGTGATAGGTTCATATCAAAAATTCTTTTTTTTTTTTTTTGTGATATGCAATATTAAAAAAAGAAAAAAAAAACAGCTTTTATTTGTGATATGCACCAAACAGCGGGGGGGGGGGGAGGGTGGGAGTCCTTAGCTTTCCAGTAAAAAATTTCATACATTTAGACTAGTACTCTTCTGTCTATATGCACCAATAGGTAGTAGTCCCCCCAAATGCTTTTGGTTCATTTTGTGTCATTAAGATTGACATAAACCTTGAACACTTCAAACTTACTACAAACAGGTATGTTATTCTGCTTCAGATCAAGGCAATAAAAATTTTTCAAAGCGGTTCTATTATTCAAATTTTGCAAGCACCCAGACAGATTTTCTGTGGAACAAATCTTCTTTTCTAGTTTACTTTGTAAATCCACGCCAGCTGTATGCAGATGACACTTTGTTATTGTCAGCATTTCGCCAGTTTTCTGCACGCCATTTTCTGTAGGTTTGCCTATTAGAGGATTTCTTTTGCTAAGCACGTGGCATAAAATGTATTAAAATTCCTGCTCTCAGCTTATTCCAGTACTTTCAACTTCCCATCTCTTGTCTAGCCAGCTGCTGATTAACTATACCCAAACAGAAGCTCTCTGTTTAGCCTCTGTTCATACAAGAAATAACAGGCGCTCCTAATCTTTGCGGATACATGCATGTGTTGGATGCATCTGTGAAGTATAAAGTTGAAATGCGTGGTGGTTCTTCAGCAATATATTTGATATGGGGTAAACATAATTTATTTATATGAAATGTGGCTCGGGAAACAAGCTGTAAAGCTTTTATGAATCTCTCTTCATGATTCCGTATTTACAAAGTATCTCTTGGAAAGAGGCTCCAGGATAAACTTTTGTACACCGTCGAATAAATTTACATTTGAGTTTGTCGATTTGTTCGCATCTCCTAATAAAAGAACATCTGTGTTTACCATAATCTATGGCTAAAAAGGTTCTAAAGCTCCTCTGCATGATTTGCTGTATTTACTGCATTCATTCAAAAAAAAAAAAAAAAAAAAGAAAAAAAAAAGACACTTTTCGCGGGTGTTCTGCAGGCATATCTCCAAGTTGGTGAATCCACATACCCATACTGAAACATAAGGTCATTAAGCGGACAAAGGAAAGGCGAATTCGAGTGACGTAAATTTCAAAGTCTATATTTTCCCATAATAATACTGAGGGTTATTTTCGTTAGGATTTAGTCTATTTTTGAACAACTGAATTGTTTCGGGAGTTCCTTGTTCAATATACACATGTAAAAAACAGGAACATGAATGGTAATTCATTGCACTCGTTGAAAAAGGCATAAAAACAAAATCTGTTCGAAGATTTTTCCTAAATTTTGACGGACCGAAATCCTTTACCAGTTGAGTAAGAGATATAATGAACGGTTAAGTTTTGTCCTGCCCCGTTGCAACAAATGCAATGCGATAACTTATTCTCCGTCGAATTATTTTGAACCGAAAACTCAAGCTCCGGACCTCCGTTGTGGGCCAACATGCTTCATACATTGGATGTATTAAATTTTTCTGTTGGCATGTAAGATGAGAAGATTTTGTTGATTTGATTGTTGATTTCCTGGACACAAGCACCGAAGAATACATATATTAGGGATATTTCTTAAGTGATTAACCTGAGAGATTTGATGATACACGCGACCCTGTTTCATTGTGTTGTAAGAAAATTCATTGTTTGTTGTATACAGACGACTTGATTTTAATATCTGGCTGAGAAAAAATTTACAAGCATGTTTGAATAAATTGCACAGTTATTGTCTGGGCTGCAATTGGACATTTAAGTTTAAAGAATAGAAAATTATAATTATTAATAAAACTGGAAAAACTAAAAAGGGACTGTAAGATACACGAACTGACACATATAAATGCATACAAAAATAAGTCTATTTAATTTTGAAAAATCAGCTGTTGATCTTTTGATGATGTCTTAAAAGTCTATGCGAAAACGCAAAGAAAGCCTTTGGGAGACTGAGAAAATGATTTTCCATCGGAGCAGTGAGTTGTGAATTCTTAATCAGTCTATTCCAAAAGGTTAATATGCCGATCTTTCTGTACGTTTGTAAAATTTGGGTGCATATATGTGGCCTTGCTTTCGAAATGCTAATTAAGAGATAGTACGTCTTGTTATTTTAAATTCGAGTGTGAAAAATACTGTCTGGGAAATCCTCCCATATAACGGGCAGTGCTCTGATAGCTGAGACGGTCACCTATGTCACTGAATATATTACGACTTCTTGTAAAATTTAGTTCCGAACTGTGAAGTTATTACCGTATGGATAGTTTATTGTGTAATTCATACTTATGTAATGTTTATCTCTTTGTTTGGAAGGAAAAAGTATTTGGCTACGGACGGTTAAGGATACACTTTGTTTTATCAATATCTTACACTTTTGGGAAAATCGTGGTGATAAAAATGGATATTTTCCGAAAATATATAGTGATAAATCTCGAAGGCAATAGAAGCACGAAATGAATTATAACGACCCGCAGGATAAAAAACCTACGGACCTATGTTCTTATAAAACAAAAATATTAAATTTGAAAACTATGTACAAATAATCAAAGACTTTGATGTGTGAAAAAATATTAACAGGCTACGTATAAGCGCTCATAATTTGGCATTGAAAAAAGAAGACATAAACGACCATCAAAATTATCTTTTTTCGAAGGAAAATTGTGTGATGTTTATAATAACCTTGTGGATGAAGTTTATTTCCTGATCCAGTGTTGATTGTTTCGAGAACCCAGACAAATTTTATTTAATAACCTAAAAGAAATAAATGTGAATTTCAGCAACTGTTCAGAGCAAGAAGAATTCAAATTCATCATGAAATCGCAAGATTGTGATTTACTTTCACACTTAAGGTGATATTATAAAAAGTATTGTTGGAATTAGAGGAATCCCTCTGTGAAAAGGAACCCCAACACCGCAGATTATATTTACAGTGCAATGATAAGGCTTCTGGGCTCTATCGATCCCCATGTATATACGGTAAAACTGTAGTAACCAGTTTTTATCCTGCCAAAGTAAATATTTCGCATACATAGTTGTTTACTTTGTTGTTCTGTTGGACTTGCATGTATAATTGACATTGCAGGTATCATTTTGTATCGATGCATGTTTTATGTTTCTGTGTTTTTGTGTGTATTCGACAGATTTCCGAATGACTGTAAATAAATCTTTGTTGTCAATAAATTTGTATACAGGAAATACCTCCTTACTTATCATTTAAAGAGCAAAATTATGTTATGATAAAAAAGGAATTGCAGAGACGGAGCCCCGGTTACAGTGACACCGCTTGTTAGTGTACTTTTTTCACACGCAGGTTACAGAAAGAAACAAAAACACCCCTAAAAAACAGACGAAAGAAAGAAAGAAAGAAAGGAACAGACAAACAATCAAACGAAGAAACAGACGAACGAACGAACAAACGAACAAACAAACAAACAAACAAACAAACAAGCAAACAAACCTTCGTGTCTGTGATGAAGGTAGCCGGTGAGTCCGAGCGATCAGCTTCGGTTTTCGAGAGTCCTTGAAAGTGGCCATTTTCTGTCGCCTGTGTTGATTCCCCGAAGGAGTGTTGCATGGCCTTTGAGCTTGGTTAGTTCTTCGAGTATCAATTATTCCAAATGTTGAAAAATACTATTAATCCATTTGGTACGCCTTTTGGAAGACTCGACACACACAGATACACAAGAATAGGGTTCATTCATATCCAATCAGTTCTGCCCTCATGAAGCCTCTGTCGTGAGACACACGGGGAACCGAATCCATTCGAGCCATCGCTGATAAGCCAACATCCAATTATTCCGTTGAGTTATGGAAAAATGCTGTGAAATAAAAAAAAAAAATGAAAAACCTTTAAATGACATCAAAGGAAATATGGTTAGCAAAGACAGCTGCTATTGATCATGTTGATTCAATGCACGGATCAGTTTACAGATTTTTCCAATTCTTCCTTTAATTGATAGGAGCCCACTTTGCTGCGATTGTTGCAATCTTAAGGTGAAACATGTATTGGACCCTTTTCTCACAAAGAATTGCTTTTAACCTTTCAGAATGGTCAAGGTCGTTACAGACCACGCGAAAATAGGATTTAAAAAGTTAGTACTTCATGCTGAGTAAATCTATACTGACCGTATACAGATCCTTAATTTTGCCCATGCATTTTGCTAACCTTTGTAAAGAGGCACCTGAGTGGAAGAAAAAGGTAATACCCAACTGGTCAAATACATACATACACGCTACAATCCTTCTCTTTATTGACAATAATCTGGTAGTCTTCCGATTAAAATATAGAAACATGCTTTGCTATGGGTTGCTACGCTATTATACCCTTCAGGTAAGCTGATTTCTCGTCAACAGAGCGTGTTTTCTTTTATTTGATATATGTTGCACACTTTCTTGAATGGTAAAAGTGACCATATATAGTTATTCATAAAAGAAATAAAGCTTCAACCAACTTTATTAGAAAGACATCATATTGTACAGAACATAGTATCCAAAAAAATCCAAAAACAAAAGAAAAAAAATCATCAAAATTTCAACAGACAAAACACCACAAGACGTTTTTGTTTCAAATTTAAGTCGCAAATTTATTGATTATGTGAACTAAACAGAACAATTGCAATTTTATATCTGTACTTGTGGCCTTATAATCAAATAAAAGGATTGCCATTATAACCACAGAACTGTGGTTTAAGGGGTGGAGGTGGGTGGGGTGGGCGGTTGGTTGGTTCCTTATCACATAAAAATATTTGTCTATGCATTAGATCGCCAAAACGTGGCATTGGTTTCAAAGAAAATTACCAATACAAAATATGATAAATAGCGCGTTTTGCATCTTTATCTAGGTCTTTGAGGCTTTGAAATACTATTCTGTATTGAGAAGAGAAAAGAAATAAACAGATACATGAACGAACAATCGATCGGATGAAAGGTCTAGGCTTATCTTATGACCCCTGCATTCATCTGTAGGCATATATATATATATATATATATATATATATATATATATATATATATATATATATATATATATATATATATATATATATATATATATATATATATATATATATATACTGAACCCCAATGAAAAGTATCCACATGCCAATTTTGAAGTATTTTATTGTTTATACTTGAAACATTTCATACCTAGACGTGCTTAGAACTTAACAAAGCATTCACTTTTCTGGCGTAAAAATAATGTCACGCTCTACCGACATTAACGTCACTTACAGGCAAAAAATGTCATTAACTGCCCTAATTGAAAGTCACACAAATTTTTCTGTTCAATATGGGATGTGGCCACCTCGAGCATCAACACATGCTATACATCTGCGGCGCATACTGCTGACCAGGGTTTGAATTCTGTGTTGGGGAACATTATTCCATTCTTCCTGCAGAGCTTGGATCAGCTGGTTTCGGGTAGTAGGCCTAGGTGTCCTCCGTTGAATACCTTGGCCTAACTGATCCCACAAATGTTCAATAGGGCTCAGATCGGGTGAGAACGCTGGCAATTCCATGACATTGATGTTGTTCTCATTGAGAAAGTTCATTGTTAATCTTGCAGAGTGTGCACGTGCATTGTCCTGCTGAAAGATCGCCAGATCTTGATGCTGCTCCATAAATGGGACCATGTGCGGCTCCAGCACCTCATCAATGTACCGCCTAGCATTGAGGATCCCTTGAATGACCACTAGGGGTGTCCGGTAGCGGTTGCTGATGCCTGCCCACACCATGACAGAGGGTCCACCCCATCGATCTGCCTGACGGACACAGGCATCTGCATATCTCTCCCCAGTCCGGCGCCACACACGTTCTCTGCCATCTGCTCTGCTGACACAAAAACGGGACTCGTCAGTAAAAAGGACGGTATTCCACTGCTGGCGAGTCCACCTGGAGTGTGCTCTACACCACTGCAGTCGTCTTTCTCTTCTGGGTTGGGTCAGCAGGTTACCCCTGTAAGGTCTTCTGGCTGTTAGGCCACTGCTCCTCAGTCGCCTCTCCACAGTAGAACTACTGACAGGACGGTGATTCACCCCTTGAGTCTCACGGGCTGTTTGGGCTGCTGTACGGAAACGGTCTCGCAGGTGCATCAGCCGGATGTGACGGTCTTGGCCAGGTGTTGTCACTCTTTCTCGGCCAGGCCTAGGCCGATCATCTACGGATCCAGTTTCTTGTTGCCGTTCAATTAGTCGTTGGATGGTGCGCCGAGTACACCCCATTCTTTGTGCGATTTGAGTGATTGGGACTCCACCCTCTGCAAGCCCCAAAGCATGGTGTCTTTGACCTTGGTTCAGACGCGGCATGATCGCCTCAACACACCTGAGACCACTGGCTTTTTTCTTGGCTGAACATCCCTTTTTAAAGCCACTGAAAACATCAGGTCATTTTAGCCATCCAATAGGAGTGGTGGTCAGAAGCCATATTCGGTGCACAAAAGTCACATGCATTATGTAACAACCCAGCAAAAGTTAAAAAGTTGTCCTGAATGACCCTGATGTAGGCTCCAAACCATGCATATATGCACACACAGCACTTAGTAACTTACAAAATTAATGTGTTAATTTTTTTATGTGGATACTTTTCATTGGGGTTCAGTATATATATATATATATATATATATATATATATATATATATATATATATATATATATATATATATATATATATATATATGTGTGTGTGTGTGTGTGTGTGTGTATGTGTGTGTGTGTGTGTGTGTGTGTCTGTGTGTGTCTGTGTTTTACATAAAGGTTTTTTAGCTTTTAGGGCACAGTTGACCACTTTTATTTGGCTTTGTAGCATGGTAAAATTTTAGACCAGTGTCCAATATTTCCTATTGCTTCAGCCTCAAAAGTAGCCTGTAGAATGTAACCCCATCAAAATTATCAATTTGCCACGCAGAGTTATTAAAACATACTCTTTTCATACATATATAAGCCTTTACCACACGGCCCTAGGCCCATGCTACTGGGGTAGGCCTACTGTCAATGTGGTGGATATTGTTGTCTGTCGGACGATTGCAATGTTGAAGGTAAACACAACCCTCAACTGCGACACATTCAACTAAAAAACTAGAACAAATCGACATATAAAATATAAAATATAAATAGATGATAGTAAATGAACTAAATCAGATACAAAATAAATTATAAATAAATGACAAGTAGTAATCAATATGTAATTGGCATCAAATAAGCAATAAATGGATAACACATGAAAATATGTTAAAGATAATTGGATAATACATTGATAAATCAAGAAGTGGTCAGTGACTAATATGAAAACAAGCAATCTAAAGTGAATTACGAAATAAATTAATAGATTGACGCCCATGCAAACAAGAAGAAAAAAATCACTATAAAGTTACGTACCCACCTTCCCCAAGGAATAAAAAAAGTCGTAAATTAGTCATGGAATAATTGAACAGACTAAAGCCCACACAAACAAAAAGAAATAAAAAACACTGAAAGAATGGAACCCCACCTCCCCCAAAACCCTCGTAAATTATTCAAAAATTCTGACAATACACTCCTAACTGTGTTTGACGGTATCCGATTATGTATCACGAAATCGTCGGTTAATATTTTTTATGTTTTGAGCAGGATCAAAGAATTTGGAAGTGAGCTTAGTTAAAGCTCGTGGAATTTGTTGGTATTGTAACAATGTTACTGAGTGAATGCAGTCAAGGTTCTGTGACGTAACAACAGTACGCCAGCAGCTGTTAAGTGACGCCGACATTTGCAGTCGATCTGTGATTATAAGTACTCATTCTAATGGGATTGCCGCGGAGGATTGGTGTCAAGCGTTTCACCAACGGTTCCTACAAAGCATATTTTCCATGCAAGAAAACTTTCTTATAATCCACCTGCGAGCAAGTCACATTGGAACCGAATTTTATTAAAGAGCTTTAAAAAAAATAAAGCGAATATAACACGAAGCTTGAATGTTTGTTTATAACCTGTGAATTTAGCTGCATAATGACTGCACAAAGCTGTCGTTACTCAAAAAAGCAAAAACTTACAAGGTTTACCAGTTACTAAAATCATCTTGCATCAGATTTAAACTACGTGCGCTATCTAAATATCAATATAGGATGTATTTTTGCTTTATCTGTCAGTGAATTTTCACCATGACAGGCTAATGGAGTTAGAACACTTTTAACTGTTAAAAAAGTGTAGGTAGAATAGCCAACAATTATACCCTCATTTGAGACAGAAAACTTTCCATTATACACTGCATATTTTCTGCCTGAACATATACTGAATAGTGTTTGTTGAATTCCTGATTTTTTGTCAGGTCTTGGCTCTAAATAGATGGTATTTTGCATGTATTTCTTGTTCATTGCACAATATGGGTAGCCCTAAAGATCATACTTAGCCAACCAATCATTTGAGTTGTTTTACACAGATACTACACAAGTGTGCCTTAAATCCAGTAAGTTCACGGATTGATAATTCATTGAGAGAGAGAGAGAGAGAGAGAGAGAGAGAGAGAGAGAGAGAGAGAGAGAGAGAGAGAGAGAGAATTGCTCATTGTAGCCCCAAAGTTTTATCGGAAGGTTTGTAACAAGTTGAAGCGCAAAGTAACATACCTGTGCCCAGATAAGCGTGTCAGGTGTCGCCATACACTTACTATGCGATATCTTCATGATAAGAATCGATATATCAACTGCAAATAACGTTCCATAATAATGGAGTTGACTGAAAGTTCGTTTAGAAAGTGTCAAGTTGTTTTCTGCGCGGAGTGCGTCACTAATTTACATATGAAACTGTCACTGAATCGTATGTTATGTCACAGTTGTACGGAGTCCATGGTGTAGCCGCTATGCACGCCATTAATCACTTCTATTGGTGTTTGGTTGTTTATCAAATAATATGTCGCATTCATTGCCAGGCGATCCAGAACCTTTATTGCTAAACAGTGTCAATTTTGCTCAATGGCATATGGCACTATAGTTAAGCATTGCTGCCCCCAGGCTTTCTCATCCGGAGAATTGCAGAAAACGACTTCTCTTAGTCTCAAAAGCTACTCTTGTTCACTTTGTATGACTTCCTGAATGGCATGTATGATTCGTTAGGTTAAACTTTTTAATATTTGCTTCCTTAGCAACGACCATTATTCCAGAGAGTTGATGAAATTCCAATTCTGTTCCTTACACTAAGGCACGGCTGCAATATCTGCATGACATGCCCTGGTGAATTGGATTGAAGACTACTTTGTAACGGGTAATAGGTTTCGCTTTAAGTCATGGGATCGTGGACATGACAAGAAATGGACAATCGTTTGCCTTACAAAGACTTGCAGAGAAGATTGCTGTGCAGTACAATCGACATGCTGGGACCTGTTGAAAGCCACCCGAATAAAAAACCCTACTTTTAAAGCGATTGATCATACACTTTTGTGTGCTGAAAATTAATTAGTGCTTCAAAGTTCAAAAGAGGTTACAGAGCTCAAGAGGCCAACTCTGGGAGCCAAATGCTGCTAAGATAATTCAATTGTCATGAACTGGGAAAAACACCTTTATCACTCAAAGTAATGACACGTGTCTGTAAAAATTGGCTCCGAATTATGAATATGGATCAAAATTCGTTACTTTTCAATGCATACAAGTGTCATGTTGAGATGTCTGAAACAAATCAATCGCACTGGCTAAAATCGGTTAAAGATACTTTATATGCAATAGACTTACAGGAACTTTGGGACGATCATGAAATTTATTACGGCGATTTTCCTTCCACTATGTTTAAGAAAAGAATAGAAGAAAAATTCCAAAATCAGTGGCAACAAGAAATTCTACGGCAAAATGATGATTCCAAATTAAGAACCTACAAATTATTCAAAACTGACTTAAAATTTGAAAGATATTTAGAGGTAATAAAAAATTTCGATATTCGCAGAAATATTACTAGATTACGTATAAGTGCACACAATCTGTATATAGAAACGGGTAGACACAGAAGACCAGCCAAAGTTCCTGTAAACCAAAGAATATGTCCTCCTTGTAAACATATTGAAGACGAATACCATTTTGTTATGTCCTGTAATCGATACGAGATACCAAGGCAAAAATTTCGGAAAAAGATTCACGACGTTTTCGTACATCCAACATCATTCAGTGATCAAGACATGTTTAGATTTATTATGGAATTAAGTGATACGGAATTAGTAATAATGTTTGAGACATATATGAAAGAATGCATTACAATACGACAGAAACCTCTATAGCCAATACAATCAATAGTATCTTTATACCGAGCGCCTTTATCTATTATGTTTTGTGTATCATGTGCAGATTTTTTTTTCTTTATTCCTTTGTATGTATCTGTTTTTGTCGCTTCTGTGACGTTTGCTTTATAACATAAATTTGTGCTGTATGTATCATGTGTGATTTTTTTTTTTGACGTTTGCTTTATAACATAAATTTGTACTGTATGTATCATGTGTGACAAATTGCTACTTTGTATATGTGGCGCAGTCAATAAAACACAATTCAATTCATGTCATAAGAATAAAACATGTTGCGAGGAATATGGAATGATACATTGGCAGTGACGAAATACTTATAACAGTAGAGCTCCGATTTAGTTTAAACATCCTTTGTTCAAAAGAAAGCAATTGGGAAGGAGTACAGGGCCTATAGGAATCCCTTTTGTAAGAAAAGACACAGTCACTGGACAAATGTGAGAAAGATCCGGCTGCGCCGCCACACGTCGAGTGCAGGCGGCACTGGAGATGTGGCATCTCAGAAACAGAAAACAGGAAATATGGACATCACCAAAACGGAGCACAGATAGCGGGGCTCGCAGAAGCTACCAAGGCATTTCAGTGGATTTGAAATTCTCCTTTTAAACTGGCTCAAAGTTGTTAAGTTCCGCACTTCAAGCAAACGAAGATTCCACAATTTAATGGCAGAAGGGAAGAAGGATTTTTCTAATGACAGGCTTATTAATTTAATGAGAGGGTAATAAATAATTGGAGCTGCTTCCTTAAAATGTCTGGCACATATTCCACCTAGTCCAGTTGCTTTGTTCGTATCAAGACTCTTAATCTATCGAGCACTTCATTTTCACAAATATTTAATTATAAATTTCCAATAGGATGTACGGGATGGTGAGGGCGTCTAAGAGTTCTGACAGTAAAGGGATCAAGATTACTCTGGCTCTAAAAGAAGGAATAAACTGCTTCGGCGTTGGACGTTAGTCGATTATGTGTCTGCCTTCACGTAATAAAGAGAGTAAGTTCTGACGGTGATACATGTTTAAAAAGTATTCCACGATGCCTTAGTTTTCATTGTAGGATTTTTTAGAGAGCTGTTAGTTTGTCTTCTTTTTAAAT
The DNA here is from genome assembly GCA_964020975.1 of Hermodice carunculata. Lineage (NCBI taxonomy): Eukaryota > Metazoa > Annelida > Polychaeta > Eunicida > Amphinomidae > Hermodice > Hermodice carunculata. The sequence continues at coordinate 67,485,049 of OZ026619.1, forward strand.
TTAGCATTGTGTAGCTTAATTTCAGCCCAAAAAATTCTAGGCCAGTGATTTCCAGGCCATCCCTTCTCATAACTAAGATTTGCATGAAAAGTAGAAAGCTACACCCCATGCCACCCCGTTAGTTCGATCCCTTCGCATGTTAGTATGAATAGCAGGTAAAGTATGGTCGTCATCTGGAATATCATCCAACAGGAAAGTCTCAGAAAGAGCTATTCTGTGAAAAATTTTGGAAATATGGGCACAAATACACCCTGACTTGTTTTGGGACAAAACAAATTAAATGTCAAAATGACATAAACTAATATCATAGTAATCATCATTACGTCGCGGATTTAGACGAACGTTGCTTGCCTATAAGATCAGAAAGGGTATAATCCTAAGTAGATAGGCATCAATATTGTAACGTTTTCTGGATATGATTGAATTATATAGTTTTACCTATAGTGTCAGTAGCCTTTGTCTATTGTAATGACAGAACACGTTGTTAAAAGTACCAACCAGCCGAACGTAAGATGATAAATATGAAAAGTGGTCATGGTTTATTAGATATCTTAAACCCATAAATTGAAGTTGGAATGGCGTCTCTATCCATAATAGTTTTGAAGCTTTTCAAGATTTAAATTATGCATATTCACTTATTTTCATAAATTAAATTCTGTAACTTTGGTTCATGGTTCATTCGATGCAGCCATGTCACAAACCTATAAATTGAAGTTAGAATGTCATCTCCGTCTATTATAGTTTGGGATTAATATTCAACTTAAAAATTTTTCAATGCCCCTTATTTGCACAATTTAAATTTCTACAACTTTCAGATTTCTGTTCATTATATTGGCAAGTATCACAAACGTATACATGCACATTGAAATTTTGTACTTATCTGCAATAGTTTGGAAGATATCGAGCTTTTAAAATTTCAATTGCATCTAATTTACATAATTTTTAACGTCATGGCTGTTCCAAAGATAAGCACAATTTCACTGGTAAGTCAGTCACCATTGCAAGTTTGGTGGTTTTCGGAATTTTTGTGTCCGAGAAAAACTCCGGGCAAATTTGGTCGTGAAGAAGATAGAAAGAAAGAAAGAAAGAGTTCTTGGGCAAATAGAAATGTCTGCGTTCGCACTCAGACATAACAAATACATGTATGAGTGGACAGGCTTGATAAACCCTATTATCATTTTTTTTTTTAATTCATGAAAAAAAACCCCAACAATTTTTCGCTTTGGCAGATTAAACATCACAATATCCCCCATCACAACCTATACAATGATTTACATTTTGTAGCTTTACAAGTAATGCAATCTCTTAAATTTGCATTTGTGTGGCACAAACTACCATTTTAACATTTTATTTGAATGTGAAGGTGGGCCTGAAGGCCTGCAAAAGCCTACAACTTTGGTTTATGGTTCATTTGATGCCCCTATGTCACAAACATACAAATTGAAGTTTGGATGACACCCTCATGTAAATTTTTGAAGTTAATCAAGATTTAAACTTCGTGTATTCACCTATTTTGCATAAATTAAAATTGCAAAATTTTGCATCATGGTTCAGTGGATGCGGCTAAGTCACAAACCCATAAATTGAAGTGGGAATGGTACCTCTATCTATAATTATAGTTTTGAAGCTATTCAAGATTTTTTCTGTTTTTTTGTTTGTTTTTGTTTTGCATTTTCACCTTGTTTGCATTAATTTTAATCTTACAACTTTAGTTCATGGTTCACTGGATGCGGCTTTGCCACAAACCTACAAATTGAAGTTGAAATGGCAGTTTGGAGATATTCAACTGTTAAATTTTTCAATGCTTTTAATTTGCATAACGTGAAATTCTACAACTTTCATTTACTGTCCATTAGATTGACAGGTGTCACAAACCTATACATGCACATTGAATTTTTTGTGTCTATCTGCCATAGTTTGAGAGAAGGAGTTTTAAAATTTTAATTCTCCCTAAGTTGCATAATTTTGAACATCATGACAATTCAAAGCGTTACAAAGTTAATTGAATGAAATGTCCGTGTTCTCCGATGATAGCCGTCGAATAGATAGAGATGACGAAGAGAATGTGTCGTGCAATCAGGAAAATTACATCATTGAATTCAGCCTATATTGATATGCAAAACGCTTTGCACAACATGGTGACACAATACACATATTTCTGATTATTCGTACAAGAGGGAAGATATTCGGTTGACAGTTAAAGAACCGGAGATCTATATGCAGCTGAAATACAACCATTGATGCAAACGAACCCCCAGCCCCTCTAGATATTCAATTGACAGTCAAGAGAACACTGTTATGAAATGGTATCGGTTCATAATCAGAAGTGCATAGACCCCACAAAGAAAACACAATTATAAAGAATGACAGCAAAGTCAATCGTTGGAGGGTACAGTACGTTTTCACCGTGAAATATATTTTGATGGTTTCAAAATCTGTTCAGTTTTGGTTTTGAGTTATACCAACATTGACTGTCGGATTTGATGGAATCATTCTGGTAGCCTTTGCGCTATGCCCCATTTTTGGGGGGTATTATTTGGTGTTCTTTGTAGCAAGGGTCATGGTAAGAAATCCAACTTGCGTTTAACTTTGTAGCAAAGTATAGGTGTTCTCAAGTGTCAGCGTTTTATGGAGAACTGTATGGATAGTTTAACATCAATGCACTCCACATGGTTATAATTGTCAGATTTAGATTCAAAAAGATTTTATTTCAACAATACACATACACATTGATGTTTATATATCATATATAAATATAAGAAATTATGGAAGGACCAGTTCTAAGGATGCGAATCCGATACCGGAAAGGACACCTATAACTGATTTATACATCTTTAAGTTACATTAATATTTATTGCCATAGAACGATAATTTAGAAATATACACAATTATGATTCTTTCCATTTAGATATTAGATATAAAATTAGATTAAACATGGGCTGCATTTTTATTTTAGATGCAATCATTAATGGTCTATTGGCAACTGAAATATTCACCCATGTATTCACTCATCTGTATATATCATAATTTATCATGTTACAGTTCTTCTTATATATTATATTTTTCTTTACAATCATTTTAAACATCAACAAAGAAATTGATTGAATTTTTTCCACCTTTTCTCAAGAAATACATTGTTATGAATAATTTCTGGAATTTTATATCTTATACATTTTCTAGTACTTTTTGTTGGGAATTATAAAGGGAGTATATACTCATAACAAAACTAGCATGCAAGCGTCGAAGCGTCTAAGAAATACTATTCGAGTAGCTGTGTCACCCTGACATGCATTTCTTAATTTTAAAGGGAAGTTACGAAACTAATTTAATAATAGGAGAGATCTGGGTTAGTTCTAAATTCACCTTAAGATGGTGCTGCCCATCCTGTTCATGGTTGACTGCCTGCATCTTGTGGTCACTTTCCATGATCCTCACCTTTTAAAATATAGCAGATATAAATTTAACCTCTCTATGTGTTATCAAATAAGCTTTAAACTTTCATTTTATCACACCAGGGGGTAATTGCAAGATGAATATATAAATTCAGGTAGATTAGAAGATGATAAATACAAAATTCTTCTTTACATGCAGGGTGAAACTTTCAGTACTTTTAGGTTCACTGTAATGTAATGGGCTTTGCTGACCCACTTTTGCACCTGACCTCAAATGACATGGGTTGCTAGGTGTCATAAATATGCACCATGGGAATGAAAGGCTGTGTGTCAAGAAATTGAACCAACCCAGATCACCACCATTGGTTACTGTGACATTTATGTTTTGAACGTGCTGGTGTAATATATCTCCTTTTTAATGTCTTAATTAAAATGATATTATGGCTCAGTGTGAGAATCATGCGTTGCCTTAGCAACTACTCCACTTGCTCGTTTCTGTCCTTTTTTAGTCTGGTTAAACTAATAAAGCACCATGCAGAAATACACACCATAATTTACATGGGATTAAAAGAGGCCTTTGCAAATCAATAATAAAATATTCGTAGGTAGAAAGTTTTTCTTTCTACATGAAATACACTTGTCCGTGAAAGTTTATTACAGAGTTCTACATGTTTATTCCAGGTCACATGGTTATCAAAGGGCTCACCAAGAATTAAATTTGACTTGTCTAAAAAATTATAATTGTTTGTACAGAAATTAGTTTTGATAAAAATTAAATATCATGATATTAGTCTGTTTAATTTTAGGTGACAATTTATTCACTACAAGCCAGTCGCTTATTTTCACTCCAAGTTGATTTTCGTAAGGCCACCACCAGCACCACCACCAGCACCAAAAGCACCACCAGCACCACCAGCACCACCACCACCATCATCATCATCATCATCATCATCATCATCATCATCATCATCATCATCATCATCATCATCATCATCATCATCATCATCATCATCATCATCATCATCATCATCATCATCATCATCATCATCATCATCATCATCATCATCGACGTCGTCGTCATCGTCATCAGCATCATATAGCTTGAAGTTACAAAGCGGGCTAACACATTAGTCAGGAGATGTGCATCCAAACCGCCGCCCTGCTTAATCACGGCCGTGTTGCCCTGATGCATCAGCTTTGGCAGAGGAAAGGCTGAACGATCTGGAGAGTCCAACTCTCGAAAAACAAGTGTAGGGAAGTTTGGCTTTCTAACAACATATTTCAACTGGCCGTTATTTATAGGCCGTGGAATTCTGGACTATCATTTTTGGAAAAATTATGATGGTGTGGATTGCAGATAAAAACGAAACGCAGCTATTTTTATCATATTGGTGAAAGGAAAATTGCCGTTATTTATGCCCAAAAGTGTGCTGTGGACTCACTTTTGTGTTCACGGCGAGCGACCATAGAAAACAAATTATCGTTATTTCTTCCAGTATAATAATTATGCCTTGTTGAATGATGATTTACGGACGAAAACAATAGCACCTGAAATGTTAAACTTAAGTAATGTACATTTTGGAACTGATGTGAAAGCACCTCCCAAAGACAGGAATGAAAAAAAAATCGAGATATACAAGAGTATATCACGAACACTCGAAGGTTTTTATGAATTATCAGTAACGTTAGTTTCTATGTATACCTATTTTTGTCATCCAATTCTGAATTGAATTATATATATGTGACAAGGAGAGGAGTTGGCATAAGTGTTGTCAGTTGTTCTCTAATCTTTTTGCTGGTTAAATAAAATATGTTTAAAATAAACTATATATACATCCATATTTACAAAATCGACGGGCATCCAGAAAAACGCGCTGTACAGATCACATAAATATTAACTTGTGTTATAACCCTAAGCTATAATGTCATGCTTGTACAAGGTCTCAATTCAGGCTTGTTAGCCTGTTGGTTAGTTGTGTTTTCCAGTGAATTATCTATCTATCTATCTATCTATCTATCTATCTATCTATCTATCTATCTATCTATCTATCTATCTATCTATCTATCTATCTATCTATCTATCTATCTATCTATCTATCTATCTATCTATCTATCTATCTATCTATCTATCTATCTATCTATCCATCCATCCATCCATCCTTCCATCCATCCATCCATCCATCCATCCATCTATGTATCTATCTATCCATCCATCCATCTATCTATCTATGTATATATCTATCTATGTATCTATGTATCTATCTATCTATCTATCTATCTATCTATCTGCCTGCCTCTCTGTGTGTCTGTCTGTCTATCTATCTATCTATCTGCCTGTCTGTGTGTCTGTCTGTCTATCTATCTATCTATCTATCTATCTATCTATCTATCTATCTATCTATCTATCTATCTATCTATCTATCTCTTTAGTCAGTCGGTCAGTCAGTCAGCTAAATATATCTACCCTGGATAGCTCATTCAGCTAACTGTTCTTCTGTCGGGCCCATCACACAATAAAACAGTATGTACAACTATAATACAATGCAATATTTACAAAATAGTACAAACTGAACATGCGTGGCATGTCAATTTAGAAGTATCGTTAAAATAAGGTTGTGCTAAATATTTACACTTAAAATCGACTAAATCGGGAGCTGCTCGGATTGATCAGCGGAGATTGTTTCAACTTTTCAGGCTTTTTGTAGAAAAGCGATTATCTATTCTTCTGGGTACGGGATTGCAGGACTTGGAGATCGCCGGACAAGCTACTTTCAGTGGTTTCGGGGTGGACTATAACTTATATGATGAATTTCGTTTGTAGGCAATTTAGTGCCATTCCATTTAAAAATTTGTATGTGAACGTTGAGACATAAAACGGTCCACGATCAGCTAATTTTGCCCCTCCTAAACTCTGTATAAGTACTGTTACACTACTACCATAATCGAAACCTCCGGTAATAATCCGAGCCTCTCCATTTTAGAGACGCTGTGGAATGTACTGTTGAGATTTGGAACAGTCTCCCAAGACCGTATCATTCTAGTCAAACAGAGGTTGTATTATGCTCTTATTTACAGTACTCCATAATGTAGCTGACACTATAAAAAGTATAGACCCATATCTTTTACATGGATTGCGAAGCAGGCCAAGCCTATATTAATCACTCTCCATGGCCCAGATCGTGGCGTATACTTCCTACCTACATGTTTGGTGGAGGAAACCGAAGGACTCGGAGAAAACCACCGTGCACAGTCAGAGTGGTAGGAACTCTTTCCACATGCTTCCCCGACCGTGAATCGAACCCGGGCCGCAGAGGTGAAAGGCGAGCGTGTTGCAGCTCGGCCAACCGTGCACCCATAGCTGACACTATACGCTTAAGGGTGACTGAGAAGCGTAATTGTGCAGCTAATTTTTGAGAAGGTAAAATGCTGCTTTTCACCGCCTCGAATAAGTTCGCCAGAAAACGTTAAAATGGTCATATATCCACTTAATTTTGTCTGGAAACAGTCTACCTACCTCATTTATATCCTGGTGTTTTCCTGTGATAGATGAGAGAGAATCACAATCACTAGTCTTTTAGCTTGCATGATCAGAGTATGAATACAGAGTGTTAGATGTAATGCTTCACGTGTGGTCATAGTGTATGTCCCTTGTGGCCTGGCATAACTGATATCCAATGAATGGTCGGCCATGCATTAAATTACAGATGTCAGTTTATATGGTTCGCAAGCGTAGTCTGACAAAGCTACTATGACAGCTTTACAATTCCCCAGAGGAACTTCAAAATTGGTTTTATGTATCTTCAAAGTGTTGTCAATAAAGCTATAATAAGGTGCATGTAGGCGGAATGCTGTACAACTGATTTCGTTTGAACGCACATCCAAAAAACTACTGTTCTTTTATTGAAATCTGCCAAAAGGTACCTGCCTACAAATTGCATCTTGTCCAATTCAATATATAGAGACTCAAGAGAGCTTGGCTTGTTTGGGTTGCGCATTACCAAATCTGCACATTATATTTTTCATATGTTCAATATGAAAGATGATTATGAATTATATATTTATACCATATATTTGTTTCATGGTTAGCGTCCAATTATTAAGTTTCCAGTTTATCGTCGCTAAGGACAAAACCATCCATACTGACATGCGTTTAATAATGTGCCCAACTGATCGACTTGTCCAATTTCCTGGGTGTGTCCGACAATTTTCAAGCACACACACAGGCACGCAGGTACACGCACATACAATGGGGTGAAATAGGGGCGGAAGCCGGCGATATGACTAGTTATTTGCGTTTGGAAGAGGGTTATGAAAGTATCCTCCCCTAAAATGTTGAAGATAACGGCGTGAAATGGTGGATCCTTAGCCATTTATCAGCTGCATAGAGAGCCTGCATTTCATTTAATGATTGCAAGAAAAGACACAAGGTAAAATTATCATAGTTGAAAAAAAACAGTCTTCCATTGGTAAGCTGCAGGTTGGTGCTAAAGCCTTCCTTTATCGGCACCTAATTCCCGCCACCTTTTACATAAGTTAAACAAGTCTTAAACTTATTCACTCGACAAATTGTGTTCATGAGGTCTTGTGTGGAGTCGTCACTGAGACACCACTGGGACACTGCTTTGACGCAACACATCTGTATTTGAGCCTTTTGTCCAGAACCACTTCCTGGTGGTCGTTACCCTATTCCTCAGCCAGCGAAGTGAGACCGACTCAAAGCAAGCAGCCAGCATCAGGATCCATATGCACAGTGTAGGTTTTTTGCTTATATTTTCTCCCATATATCTCGTGTTACAAATCAATTTTGTATTTGTGTCTTTTTGCCCAGAACCACTTCCTAGTAGTCAATATCCTATTCCGCAGTTCGAACTCTTTACTCTCCATAAGCTTACCTGTCCCTGTCTAACCTGTATACATATGGAATTACTATTGTCCATATTGCACACGTTCCTCTGTAAAATTTTGACATAGGCTGTATCAGCCCAAATAAATTAAAGGGTCTTCAGCGGGTAACTACTCAACATGTTTCGGAGCCTTTTACCCGTACATGTCTCTCTGAGTAGCGGCTCCTTGTCTAAGCTAAATATTCAGCAATTTGACACCACAATACTTTTCTTCTTGCATCAGTGGCTACGCCGACATCTCGACCATCTAAAAAAAGGCACTTTTTCTCTCATAGAAACCTGGTATCTTGTAATAAGAAGATACAAGATGATACTGTTGTAACGAAATGCTCAGTGTCTGTTTCTGTCACCAGGGTCGCTCAAATGTGATATTGCAGTATTTCGCGACATGTAGGACACATTCTTAAAATGCCGTTATTGTAGCTTGCGAAGTGAACGAATAAATACCAGCGGATACAAGGTTTTGATCTTAATTTGTTGTAGGCAATCAACTGGTGAGACCCAGATGATATTTTTGTTATAACAAGATACCTATAGGGTAAAAACTTCATAATATCATATTTAAACAAGATATTTATTTGGTATAAGCCATGTTATTATGATATTATGAAAAAATACTAATGTGGTTATTACCCGATAATTGTCTTGTAAAATTGTGTCCAGAAAATATCCCCTAATTTCAAAACTTTCTGGTAATAAACAGAATTATCAGACATTAATTTGCACATTTCAAGATTCTTTCTACAATTGACATGAAGACTATCTGATCGTTACTAAATAATGATGACAATTCATAAATTTGAAAATTTTTACTTGTTACAACGAGAAAAACAGCAGGTCATAACGGTAAAAAAAAAAAGAAATAATAACATGGGATGGTATTCCTCTTAGCGCAGACTCTGGTGAGTCTCGTGAATATTTTGTTAAAATGCTTCTTTAGAGTTATATTTACATTTCATTTTGCATTTATTTCATTCTATTTTATTCAACCCCAATTACTGGAGAAGTTATAATAATGTACATCTAGTTAGGTAAAAAGCATATAACATACAAAACAAACGGGTGTACAGAGCACGGATCAAACAATACAAGCAAAACTTAAGATACAAATTATCTATCTTGCACATACAGAAATGATAAACAACCGTGCACATCTAAAACCAATCGAAATCCGAGAAGTAGGTTATCAAGGCTTGTCTTTGACTGGGCACCCTTCAAAATGATTACTGTTATTCAGGGAGGTCGCTTGGACATTGTTTTGATATATTTTCAATGTTTCTTCCATGGGCAATATGCGCTTTCACTGAAACACAGACTCTTGTGTCCATATTAGAATAACGTTGCTTCCAAGCTCCGTGTTATCTCTTGCTTCCATCCATAGCAGACCAAGCTTCGCATTATCGTAACCACAGTTGAGCGAAGAACACTGAAAGATAAGTATGTTTGGCAGGCAAGGAGATCTTCTGGTATATAGAAAGCCATTCCAAGAGCAACGTTAAATTTAAGGTCAAGGCACAGGTAAACAGATATGACACTTTTCCAACTATGGCTTCTCTATGACAATGCAGCCAACCCTGTTCCTTGCTGCAAACGTTGTGAAGTAGCATTCTATCATATGTTGCCTTCAGGCACTATGACTAAATGCAAAAGTCCCAGTAACAAACAGTTCTCAATTTCAAAATTCTTTTGGAATTAATTATTGGTACATACTGATGGTAACATTATGTGCTCTTTTGGCTTGAGCGCGGGTATATCTTTTGTGAGCCTCGATAAGATCTCTGAAACACAAAATAAGGATGTAATCACAATAATGTATTGCAGTAAAAGTCCAATAAAATATGCTGTGATTTATAATCTATGAAAACGTACTGTACGTCTGACAGATTTCGAAGTTAGAAAAATGTTTATAAGTAATTCGCGCGATACATGGATGGAAATTATTGTGTCAGAATAAGTGAATGTAACTTGAAATTGAAACCGACACAAACAAAAGATTACACAGAATCTCCTTGAGGCAAAGAATTGTGACTATATAAAAGAAGAATATGATTTTTAGATATTTGCACCAAGTACCAAAAAAAAAAAAAAAAAAAAAAAAAAAGAAAAAAAGAAAAAATAAGAGGAAAAGTTGTGTATGGTGCGATAACTGATATTTCAAAGTTAAAAACAAGAGGAATATGGCAGTTCTGTGATCAACTCATCTTTAATGTACAGACTGAAACGATGTTATTACCTCCGGAATAATATCCAAGTCAAGGTTGCCTTCTTTAAACCCATTATCACAGTTTGCAATATCAAAGTCTTTACTCATACCGTCATCATTTTTTAAAAGTGACCGGATCCGTTATTACCAAGATATAAGCCCATGCGTGAGTTTGATCTTTAAAGTCACTCAAAGTCAAAACTAACACCCAAAAAGTAAACCAATAGGTACTTTCCTATTAATTTTTAATAGTAACATTGATCAAACATTAAAAAGATATGCGCAAATATGTCAGTTCTCTTCAAAGTCACTGAAGGGCAAATTCACAAAACCAAAATAAACCGCATAGGTACTTTCCTATTAGTGTTTAATAGTAACCATGGGATTAGGATCCACCATTACCAAGATATAAATCAATATGTCACATTTGGTTGTATCTTATATATAATAACAGCGATGATTCCGAATTTCAATAGTACGTTAAAGACCAGGAAATGTCAGCAAACACTATAATGTAGTGAACAAATTAGGCGCAAATTGAGTCCTGACGGACGACGGACTAGTTATCATTCAATAGCTTACCGAAAAGAATGTATATCAATTATTCGCCTTGAATGGGCAGAAAAATAAGAATGGAACATTATATATAAACTTTGTTTCTCTCAATTACTTTATGTAATAGTTTATTATTATTTACGTACGATATGTGATTTTGTAAACACTTACCTCATTAACGTGTGTATGTACTTTTAGTTACGCATACGAAGTAACTTGTGTATTTACTTTTTGGTATGTATACGACAGTCACAGTGAAATGTTTGTTTTCGTATCTGGCGTATATGTCGTAATATTATTATTCTATTGTAATGGTAACGTATATAAAGTTCATTTTATTATCTGAAAGGAAAACCACATTGCACTCTAACATAATGGCATATCGTAACGCCAAAATCAAATGCAAATTGGCACTTCTAATCTAAGGGGCGAAACATAATAGGAAAGACAATCCATTCTTTCCTGATAATTAAAGTGTGGCATTTTGTTTTAATCAAGAATCATAAACGAGAGATGTACTATCTGTCAAAGGATTAGGTTTATAATGCGAATTGGAATCAGACGAGGGGTCTGTTTTTATCACAATATTAATGTGTCCACTGTTGATGTATATGACACAATTTGAGGTAAAACAGGGTCATGCCGCTGCATATCTTTGAAATACAAAGACAGCATTCGAGTTATCTCACATGAATTATGATGAAAACTGCAGAACAAAAGAGACGAAATTAGAGTAAGAGCAAACGGAAAACTATCAGGCTTTTCTACAATCCAAAATTCGGGACGGAAAGAGTCGATTGTGCCCATATTTTGCACATACCTTAGTGTTATGACTCCCTTCTTGTCCCGGTCCAGATTCTTCATAAGTCGGTCTAATGCAGCTATGCTTAGCTCCATTTGAAACTCTCTCTGCAATAAAATTGTCAATTCACATACATACACTATGTGTGGTAAGATAAAAATACCTTAATTTTTTCCGATAAAAAACTGTCATTTAGTTTCACAGTACATATACATCCAAAATCCAAGTTTTTCGAACTTGTATGATATAAAGTCTCTAAACTGAAAAAATATGATGCTGATACATCTGTCCCTATTCAAATGCTCAGTTATGTATGAGTAAAAAGTGAGCTATTTGACCATAAGACGTGTAATGCATCCGCCAGCTTGTGTACATTTTTCGTTTAACAGGATTAACGAATTGTCCATTTACACACCATTGGTTTGTGCGAATCTTGATCTCCAAATTGTTGTTGTGGGTAAGGTGAAGAAGACACCTGGTATTACTTTTTCGTCTGTTCATTTTATACTATCCAACGAGATTTTGTTTGTGACATGGCCACATCCAATGAACCAAAAACCAAAGTTTCAGCATTTTAATTTATGTAAATTAGGCTAATACACAAAATTTAGATTATGTTGCAAAATGGCAAAGTGTAGCATTTCAAATTGTTCTCATTTTGCGGGCATGCAGACAGATTTACTGCGAAGCAAATCTCCTTTTTTAGTTCTTGTTGCTTTCATAGATGCAAGACATTATTGTTATACTGTTTACTGAGCAATAAGACTTTTTCCTCAATGTGACGTGAGCATTGCACATGCACGGGGACACCTTTGTGTGACCCACGATGCCTCGTTAATAAGTGATTCGTTTTAATGTGACTTGTGCTTCCTATATGCTTGCATAGTTTGTATATATATATATATATATATATATATATATATATATATATATATATATATATATATAAATATATTTATATATATATGTGTGTGTGTGTGTGTTTGTGCGTGTAAAGCATACATAATAGATAATGGAAAGGGCAGTATCTGTGGTTGATGGTGTTTTATTCAAGGGATGTACTTTTATTTTTTCCTTATCTCTGGTGGCATCACCCATATATATATATATATATATATATATATATATATATATATATATATATATATATATATATATATATATATATATATATATATATGTATATATATATATATATTGTTAGCTTGAAAAATATAACATGGGTACTGGTTTGACACACATACCTTGAACATGGTACGAAACTCGGCCCTAGAGATGGAGTCACTGTTGTCCTCGTCCAGGGTATGGAACAGATCCACCACTCTCAAGTTATTTTTCTTCATGTATTCAAAGATAGGAGCCAGAGGATCCTCGTTGCTGATGCGGGAACGCTGCACGATGCTAAGGCCTTTACCAGGACGTACCACTGCCCCGTGCTTTACCCAGAGCGGGCGGCGTTCCTGGATTTCGGCTAGCAGGCTGAGGAACCATTCATCGACTGTTGTGTCCTGGAACGATGCCATTATACGTTAGTTAGTGATTGAACGTGCAAATAAGTAGTATTGTGCGTCAACGATTGACTTCAAAGCAGGACTAGGATACATCAATGGGGGATTTGATTTAAACATATTTATTTAAGCTGAATTGCCTAGCTGGTACATAGACTAATCTGGAGGCTCTTCAGACGAGCAAGACGCGCATGATGTATACATGACACACAGGGCTGAACAGAACAGTTGGTAAGAGATAAATGAGCAGACAAGGCGCAACTGAGTGTGACAAATATATGGAAAACGCTTTCCGTGTGAAGAATAAGAGGGTTTAATGTCAACAGATAGTAAGGTCGATTTCAGTTTGGATTTAGAAGTTGCGACTGATACAGATTCCCTGATGTCGAGCGGTAGTTTGTTCCGAAGGTTTATGCTGGAAGGGAGAAAGGAATCGCCGTAACGTTTGGTTCTGAATTTTACCTGTGTAATATTGAGGCAGTTACGCAACTTAAGATTAGTGGTAGGACCGAAGGCACGAGGTACTTAGTCATATAAGTACCTGGGAGTCAATTTATTGACCGTCTTATAAAAAGTACTAGTTTGCGATATTGACATCTATCAGATAAGGTTTGCCAACCCAGCCCGGATAGAAGAAGGAGACGGGCTGTGTGGCTCAATGCACCAGTGCAAACCCGGCAGCTTCATACTGAACGGCCTCAAGTCAAGATATGATGACAAGCCGTCCGTACAAACCCCGTGCATCAAAGAGTTCACAACCATATTCAAGGATAGGCCGTACCATTGTTGTATATAAACGTGTAAGCGCTTTGCGGGATAGTTTGTATTTCAGTCTACGCAGCAGGGCTAATCGTTGGCTAGATTTAATAATAATACGGGTAATATGTGATTGCCATGGCAAATTATGTGTAAGTGTAATTTCTAGGCGTGTCTGTTTGTTTGCTTCAGGTATTGCTGTGTTCCCCATAGAGAAAGGTGGGTAAGCCGAGTTGTCTTTTTTGGAGGAAAAAATTACAGATTAGGATTTGATTGCATTGAAAGTAACTCGACAGAGTTTGCCCCAGGCAAGGAACCTGCCGAGATCGGTATTGATACGTTCAGCCGAAGTATTAGGATTATGGACGATTTCGATAATGCTGATGTCGTCGGCAAAGAGTTTGAAATCACATGTTATGCCGGCCGTGATGTCATTCATAAAAACAAGAGAGAGCAGAGGGCCAATAATAGAGCCTTGTGGTGCACCAGCTTCAACAGGTAGCCAAGAGTAAGTTTGACCACAGATGGTGGTGCGTTGTGAACGATGTGACATGTAAATGCTAATGAAATCCGAGATGGGATCTGTGAAGCCAAATTGTTTCAGGTTGAACAAAAGACCCTCATGCTATACCCGGTCAAATGCTTTTGATATGTGGAGGAAAACCATCCGTGCTTCTTTGCTCAGTTTGAGTCCTTTGTAAATGTCGTGGAGGATAGACACGAGCTGATTTATATCGGACTCGTTTGTTTTGAAGCAAGGGTTTTTAGTGGTAAGAAGGCTATTTGTTAGGTACTCGTAACAGACGTTATGTAGAAGGCGTTCAAAAACGTTTGAAACGTTACAGAGCAAGGAGATAGGCCGATAGCTTTCTTTAGATTGTTTATTCTTCTTCTTAAAAACTGGACAGATGTTGATCGTTTCCAGGGAAGTGGAAAGTTATTTCACAGGAGGAGTGTAGCAGTCAGTGATTGTATGATTTACACGTGTCCATGGGCCTGCTATCAGATAGTAGGTCCACGATCTATCTGAATGCATTTCTATGTGTTTCCCCCTGTTTCGAGGGTTCAATAAACCATCATCACTGCAAGGCGATATGGTAACATATCAATAAGTGATTTCAAAGTAAGTCTGTTTGTGGGTGTCGGTGTTTATGCATTGTATAATTGTATTGTAAACATGTTTATTTCAAACACTGTTAACCTGGTAGTTAGCAAACAACTAATCGAGGGGATCTCCAGTACATGTGACACACTTATTATGTACACGACACACAGGACATCACAAAAGGCTGTTTGCCAATAAAATGTTAAGATTCCATACAGTGAATATGAGCATTATCAATAGATGAAGCTTCTTGACTCTGTAATATATGATTGTACGGTAGAAAAGAATAGCACAATTCAATTCATATGCAAGATTCCATGCAGCGAATATGAGCATTATCAATAAATGAAGCGTCTTGACTTTGTAATATATATTTGTATGGCAGAAAAACAATAACACAATTCAAATCATTTGCAAGATATGCACTGCCATGTAGCATACATGTAATTTCTAATAGTGTATCAGGGACAAAATGAATCAACCGAGTTGGCTTAACACCTGGAGCAAGCACATTTACAACAGCATTTAGAAGTTGACACCTTTGAGGATAGTACAGCGGGCAATGAAAAATGAAGTGAAAAATATCCTCGACTGAGTGCCTGGAGATGGGACAACATGTATGTCAAACAGATGCGAATTTAATTTTGACCGACCCAACTGACCATGTATATAGTCGGTCAAAAGAGGGATACAAGTCTGAAAGACTACATCTGATTCAGGTTTAGTTTCATGTACATCAAACTAGGAATCTGATCAGTCCTAATAATTAGTCTAATACAAAGGCCATCTTTTCGCTGCGCGGGAAATGGTACATGCCATTAAATGTTGAGAGAGATCAGTAAATGCGGCCGCGTTTATTCTGCTGCCTTTGGTTTAATGGTGAGAAGTATGATATGTATGTTTATAGCACAAAGCATATGGAGGAAACGCATAATTTGAAGGGTACGTCTGCCGAGCTTACTCTGCAAAGTGCGTGGCATGCAAACCATTTTTGTGGGTTCAGTACACACAGGAAATGGCATGAGAAGACCAAGACAGGTCTAAATTACTCAAGTCCAATGTGTTTAAGTTCTATGGTTTTTTTCGCCACAATCAGACAGGTGGCTTACGAAGAAGAGAAAGGTGATGGCGGCTACATACCAGTAAGTCCAGGTGACATAGAGAAGTATTGGTGGTGGACTGGTAGGCTCTGAGTGCGGCGGTCACATCAGATGTTGTGAAATAATTGTTCCCGATCTGTAATCGTAATTCTTAAGTATAGCTTAAAATAAGAAAAGTTTATATTGAAATTAATGACTTGGCATTTTTTTTCTCCTCTGACATCCTCTCCTGGCCGTTGCTTTAAGTTGTCATCTCAGAAAAGAAAATAGCCTCAGATGGTATTGCGGATTCATAAATTCGGCTATAACTTGTCGTTATCAAAGAAACTTTAAATTTTTCAAGGTAAAATTTTTAGTATTTTTTCAAGGTGACTGTCTCGGTTATCTCACGAGAAATCCATGATATTACTTTTTTCATGTTCTACGGTGGCATCTAGATCGTAACAGTAACAGAACACATTTTTTGGTGATAAAATGTATATTTCTCATAATGGTGATCATGTGTGCACATTTGTTATATGAGTACCGATGTTTGGAGCACTGGATTTCCACAATTGCATAAAAATTACCAACAACAGCAAGAGTAAAGATTTTAAAAAAGCACCTGATACAAAAGTTGTATAATTTCAAGGGTGTTTTTTTTTTGGGGGGGGGTTCTTTCTTTTCTATGGGAGTAAACCTTGCATCTATACCTTTAGAGTAGAAATTGTGTTGTTGGTTTGTAGTCCTTTGATGATAAACAGGAGGCCCTGAGCGCTGATTCTGTTGGAGGTGAGGTCCAAGTCCTGTAGGGTGGAGTTGTCTCTTAGAGCGTTAGCTAGCTCTCGGCACCCCGCATTGGCCAACCCGTTCCACGCCACATTGAGAGATTTCAAGGCGGGATTTGTCTGATAGTGAAAATACAGATTTCTGTTAAAGAGATCGGTCTTTCCAAGTAGGAAATTAGATAGGAAGCACTTAAGAATTATTGTATGAGTCAAAGTCTAAATTCAAACAAGATGTACTCATGTTAAAAAAGTCCAGTGTTTCTAAGAATGGAACTCTTAATAGCAGACCAACTTTTTTTATTGAATAAGGTATTGCAACGAGCAGTTCTATTGCCACGTGATCGAGACGTCGCCCGTGAAAGAGAGCCAGCTTTCACGAATCAACCGCTTCAAGACACCTCGAAGGCTTGATGTACCGCCAAAGCTTACTAGCCTTCGTTTCATTTCCCAAGCCAAAATTCAGACCTCGCTCTTCTGTCTTGAGCTCGAGATACTTTTCACGCGTGAAAAGTACCTCGCATCCTGAGCATGCGCACTTGAGAGATTAAATTCTCCCCTGGTTCTCGCTGCCGTTTTGGCCCTACTAAAACTCTGTTGCCCTTCGTGCCTGCGCAACATTATACGGCATGTTCTCTTGATGGATAGATTGTTCAAATTGCTTGCCTATGATAATCATCACTATATATTTGATGAATTTTATAATTTTTAACCCTGCCACGTGTCTCATGATCGCCCTGCCTCCAGGCGTAAACTTTCTAATTTTTTGTTAGGATGCCAGTATTAAATATTATCGCGGGGCTCTGGTTCCGAGAGGTAAGTTTCACGGCACTCGAAGAGCCGAGTGCTTGAGCACGAGCAAATTTTACGCGTGAAGAAGACCTCGCCGACGAGGAAGCTTTAGAACCGCTTGCGAGGTCGCTGATGCTACATTATATTATATTTATGTTGTATATGCCGTAAAATGATGATATGGTATGATAGGACAAATGATATGATATAATATGATATGATATGATATGATATGATATGATATGATATGATATGATATGAAAAGATATGATATTATATGATATAATGCTATTCGCACATAATTTTATCGAGTCAACACTCCTAAATTTATGTTTCACTAAAAATACCTTAAGTGAAGAACACAGGATCATTGCCCCTTTGCCCCGGATATGGTTCCAGCTCAGATCCAGATGGGTGAGAGTTACATTATTAACTAAGTTGAAAAAAAGTTAGTCTTTTTAATATTTTAAACACATTTCAAGTGTTAAATACGCAATATGTATAAGAAAGCCAAGGTACACATTACAAGAAAGGGGATTGCATTTCATTATGGTTGAAACTTTTTTTTATCATGACGTTGAGCGACAGTTTATCGTGAAACATACACGACGGGCCACAGTACAGTTACAACGACATGCAACTGATGAGAGGACAACTGTATTTAAATATATGAAAATATAAGTATATTCTAATAAATGTATGAGAATACTAGTGAATATAGCTATATTAGAATACAAGTAAATGCTATTAAATATGTAGTTTCTATTATCAATTTAACAGATTGTTTTAGATGCATGGAATGAAATAGCAAAGAAAAAAAGTAATTAAAATAGATGTTTGTAAAACCTGAGGTAATAGATGACATTGTAATCCGAGATGTGGGTACTTACATACGCATCTACCAATCAACCTCGCACCTAGATCTCCAATATTATTGTGACTTAGGTTTACTACCCGTAATGTTTGGTTATCCTAAAACATAAAAATGTCAGCATATAATCTAGATGCCACCACGGCTTCACATGTTGTCTAAACAATCGTTATATAACATTTAGATATAAAGGTTAGCAGGGATTTGATTATCATGAGTATCATCAGTGGTGCTTTGTGGGAGGTTAACAGCTACACAATTATCAAAGATGTCATTAGTGGCGCTTTCAGTTTGAATGTGGGAGGATGACATATACATAACTATCGGAGGTGACATTCGTGGCGCCATAAGTTAGACTGTAAGAGGTTAACGGATACATATTTATTATACTTCACGTACACAATACAGGTACACCATTTTGTAAGAAAGTAAGAAGAAAAAAGAAACAAAGAACTCAACGATGATACATAGTACTTACAGATGGCATGTGAATGTTAACAACTTATAAACGATATTATTCTACACATAAACTTGTAAGGATATCACCCATTTCCTCTCTTGCAAATCCAATTAAACTATTTTTGTCTTCAAGTATATCCAAAATCTCTATTACCATATGTATCTTTTCATCAAATGTACTTTTCTTTCGTTCTGCCAACTTGTGTTTTGCAATGTGATATTGAAAATTTCCGGATATTAAACCTAAAGAACTTCTAATTAAAGTGTAGTTACTACCAATTATTGTCAACTTATTATCAATGCAACATTTTGCAAGAAAGGAAACAGTTTCATTGTCTATATTTTCCATTGTAAATATCATTTTCAAAACTCTCAAATATAACATTTCTTTTACATGTAATGTGTTGGTCAGGAAAGGCAAAATTTTTGTATGGGTCATTACAGGGAGTTTACACAAATGTCTTACACTCTTATTCCAAGCTTTCAGTATACCATCTATGTGTTTATCTTTCAAATTCCATGCCTGTGCTCCATAAAAAGAATTACAATATGAATTAAACAATTTCATCATGCGCCTATGACCAACATTATAAAAGTTAGCATACAATTTGTTCACCGAACTGTAAAAACTACCCCTCTTTTTCGATAGTTCTATTTCCTCAGACAAGTTAAATGATATCCAATTTCCTAAATGTTTCACTTTTGATACCCAGGTTAACTTTTGACCGCCTAAATATAAACAGGACTCATTATTCCGCATTTCAACTTTTGAAAACCTAATACACTGTGTCTTGGATGGAATAAATCTCACATCAAATTCCTCACTAAATTTTTCGCAAATATTCAACATTTCCTGTAAACCTGAGAGACTTGGATTCATTATAGCCATAATTATCAGGGATGTTATTAGCGGCGCCATCTCTGAGTTAAAATGTGGGATGTCAACATGTTTGACGATTTATGAAAACTTTGTGTACTGTATTGTCGTTATGACAAGGGCCGTTTTGGTGAGCATTATAACTGCACATTCCATAATTTGTAGAGCCATTAGTACCTTCACATTGACAGCTGCCTTTCATACGCATGAAATTTGCCTGCTTAGACAGAGTCAGTATCGCTATTCTGAAAATGATGTTGGCGCTCTGGAGCCACAGTCTATCTACGTAGGCAAACATGAAATATACTCTTCCAAGATATTCATTGTTTTCATGCAGAACTATTTGCCAGCATTCATTGGTCACATGTGTGAGCAATCAATATCATGAAGTGAGTTTATTGACTTACGTTCAAAACTTCGGCCAATAATTCTACATGTCTGTCTCCTATGTTGTTGTCTGTAAAATACACCGCAAACATCTCAGTTTTGGTAACTTTACTTGGAAGCACCTGGATTACATCGATCATCGTAATCGCTATCACTTCACAGCCAATATTCATAACAGGCATAAGATTAAAAAGAATTGGTCACTTCCAACACAAGGCAAAAACCAAAGCCTCAAAATATGTAAATATGGCTCACAAAATTGTTCTCTTTCTGAAAATATGGCTACTTTTTCAGCCCTACACGAATATATTTCTGCCACTGAATTTTTAAAACTAGTCGGCGTTGGTCATTTTTTGGTAAATACACTCTTTATTGCCGTTTAACCCCCAGTTTGGTTAGCCTCTCCATGGTGAGCCCAATGCGTCGTTCCACCCATATTTTACTGGTCGACTTTTGGTCATAGTCTTGCCCCACTATCTGTCTTGTCTTTGTCTACGTTTCCTCCCTTATATACATTGCTGTGTCTAGTACTGTCCTGTGTACGTCACTCCTTCCTGCACAAGGGATTTAAATGGGGCTTTGCCCTATTCCCAATTGCTACTATTTACTGATGAAACAGCAAAACATGTGATTTTGAAAATGTTTAAACCAAGAGAACAGACGATGCAGACGCCAGCTGTGGTATTGATATTACTCGCTGTGCGCAGGTGGCATAACACAGAGTGATCTTATCTCTAAAGAAAATTTAAGGGCTTACAAAAGTAGGAATATTGGCACATCCTAGAGTTTCATGACTCGTATATCTTTTTGAAGACATTAAACAGTTAACATTTCAGATGCCCTTAGTTACTGTAACCTAAATGACACGACTTTTATTGTTCCTTGGATATACATGGGCCCGTAACAGAGTCCGGACTGCAGAATGGGGTAATGACAACTAGGAAGCGGTTCTGCACAAAAAGACACAAATACAAATATACATAGAAGTAAGAACAATCCCACTAACTTTGATAGTTATATAGATATTGGAAATTTGGAACCCCTATTGTATGCATTATCTAGAGTGACACAAGTTTGTTTCTAATACTCAGTAAGTATACAAGGTTCAATAACGTACATGGAAGTTGGAATGATATCTATATTTGATATTACTTTAAGGGTATTCAAGATTTAAAATAAAAAATCTCATTGTTTAGCATACTTTCAATTCTGCGAAATTCGTTTCACATCAGTTTGATCCAAGTGGCCAATACACAGCAGTTGGAATCACACTTCAGTGTTTTAGTGTTCCACTTTTAAAGATAGTAAGGTTCTTAAATGCTCCTGATTGGCATTACTTTCAACATCTTCATTCCTCAAAATGAAAAGACAATCATTTTGCAAGGAGGTACAAATTTGGAGTTTCTGAGTATTAAGATATCCAAAATATTGCAGACAAAAGATCTTACTATAAGGAAAGAATTCCCGGTAAGGTATCATGTTTGTGTCGGCACACAGGCATTAATATAAAAATCAACGATCCTGTTTTGGGGGACAACGGAACTCAGCCTAATGACACGAAAAACACAGGTTTACACCCTTTACAAATAGTCTGAAATTATAACTTACATTTTTATAACAAATACATTATTTTATCAATGTTCATGTCATATTTACAGTATTTCGCATGTCTATATTCCATTTACAGTGTTTGTTAGTGTGTACGTACTCAGCTAAACTTCAACTTACTGTTCGGATAAGAAAATTGGCCTTACCTGAAAGGTCTAAGTTTGTAACTGTGCGGTTTTCTAGCATTGCTCTGCATAATGACTCAATGCCAAGCTCCCCTATCTTATTTTGTGATAAATTCTGAAAAAAATATAGCCCTACAATCATCACTGAATTTCACATCAATCTGTTCATACAAACGGCCAATAAAATCATTTCAAAAAATGGAGAAAGTCCTCTTCTCTAACATCGACAGCCAATTGATTTACAATTGCATAGGCACATTTCGGGCTTATCTATACACCTTAATTTATACAATAATACGCGTTGAAATTAAAACTTTTACCCATTCCATAATATGTGCATTATGCATGTTACGCTTACCAAGAAATAGTAGCTCAAAGTGTGTCCCCACTGAGCTAATCTAAAATGCTTCAGCTTCAGAAGAACAGTGGGGTGCCCACTATACCCATATGATAGACAAAAGAGTTAACAGCCAGTATTGTCTAGTAAACCGGTTACTGATTATATGCCTCTTCATTGAACTGTTTATCAGTGACAAACGGGACTGCATGCTATACATAAACATGGCTAGTGGTTCCCAATTTTGAGGGACCCTTTCCAGCATAAACTTACTATTTGCTTTTGCTCTGTAAAAGTTAAATCCTTTGGCAGTGTTTGTAAATAGGTACACTTTGACAGTGTTTGTAAATAGGTATACTTTGACAGCGTTTGTAAATAGGTATACTTTGACAGTGTTTGTAAATAGGTATAAATTACCAATACATTTTCCTGGAAAACTACGCCACCAGGTTAAATATCTTAGTGAGTCATATGTGTAATTTTATAAACCCAAAGTCCAGCTTTCATGTTTAACGTGCTCATCTCAGCTCAGTTCAACCTGGCCGAAGCTGATGCATCTTAGTACAGCTCAGTTGGGACACACTTTGGTCTACTATTTCTTGGTCAGCTTAGAACAGGCGGCCATGCAGCCCTATTGAATAACTCTTTCATTGCTGATTTTGAAAAAAAAATGCAGCGGCCTAGATAACGGTACTGGATTCATATTCTTTGTAAGCCGACCTTTTTATATAAGTACCAGCATGGCTACAACTGTAGAGAAAAAACTGTTGGTTTAATAGAAATTTGCAGCTGAAAGAGATAAAATGTTTTCAGAAAAATTCAAGAGTATATTGCTGCATAAAAGCCACAGTCCAGTCCTGTAAAGTGTAGGTCAAACTCGACCGTAAACGATACAATAAATCTTATCCTGGCCATACTGCGTACTGTAAACGATATATTACATCTTATCCTGACCATAATGCATACTGTACACAATATATTACATCTTATCCCGGTCATAATGCATACTGTAGACCATCACGTCAAGTACAATGTGACAGCATGACTAGGACTTTATTACTGAGTTCAGTTTCTTAAGTTTCTAGAACAAAGTCTAGTCTTACCAAATGAGTAATATATACATTATCTATCAACATGTCAGCCACGTAACTTGCCCCTTCAGCTTCGATATGGTTGCTGGACAGATCCAGGCGAATCACTTTAGTATTGTTCTGCACAAAGAAACGAATCTAGAGTAATGACCATTGAAGAACCGATGGGAACTTTTAGCAGCCCATGTGAGCTTAATTCGTTTATAACCGTTGGCAGTTTAATTTGTCAAAGTCTTTTTGTTACTTGCGTACAAGTTCAAAGATCCATTAGTACAAAGCAGATAGTGAAACAAATTATTTGAAATATAAATAGCAAAATATCTGCTAGTTACATTTGGGGTGTGTTTTGACAGGGGAAACTGCATTCGAGATCCCCGGGCTGGTATTATCGTCAAGTGCAGGAGATATGTTCCTTCACTGACGTTGAGTTGGTTCTATAAACGTAAGTGTGGCCTTACCAACAGTGCGGCAGCCAAAGCCTTTGCTCGTTGGGCGCCCAGCATATGGTGGCGAAGATCAACGGTGGATGTGACCAACGACCTGCATATAGTCTGCGAAGGAGGTATATGTAACATGTCGCAAGCACGTAAATACATTCTCTGACTCAGATCTGAGCTGCCCGTATCAGACCCCAAAGGAATTGGAGCGCCTGTACAAGTCGTTGGGTGATCCTCGAGACTCAATTCTTCCAGTGAATCTTAACAATAAAAGAGGTTTGACATAATGATATGTCTAAAATCTTAGGTATGAGTTATTGATGACAGGGGAGTTAGAAATATCTGTATGAACACACATTTGAAACATTGGGCAAAAAATTGTCAACAATCTTTGCTCAATGCTATTATTTTAGCCAAAGTTTCACGTCTTCATTGATTTCTCAGAATAGAAGGGACCACACCCATACCCATACACACAATCACACCTGCACCACACCCACATACACCATACCAATACCTATCCACTCACAAGCACACTTATACCACACAATAACCCGCACTTAACCCGTTCCCATACACACACAAGCACACATATACCAGACACACATTTACCATACCAATACCCAACCATGCACAAGCACAAACTATACCACACTCCCCTGTACCAAGCTACTCGTGTGGCCTCCTTGCCTGCACCATACCCACCCACCCACACACTCAAGCACACCTATACCACTCACCTACACCGTACCCATACGTATACATACACACACTTATAGCACACTCACCTGCACAATATCCATACCCATACATGCACAAGCACACCTGCACCACTGTCACCTGCACTTAACTCATACCCACACACACAAGCACACCTATACTACACTCACCTGATACCATACCCATGACCATACACACAAGCACACCTATACTATGCTCACCTGCATCATACCCATACACACACAAGCACACCTATACCACACTCATTTGTACCATACCCATATCTATGCATCCACAAGCACACATATTTTTTACACACTCACCTCCCTCATTACGTACATAGTATCGATGCAAATTATGCTTTACCATGCATGGCTTTTTTCTACTTCATGTTTCATATTCCATGGAAGAGAAGTTCAGATGACTTGCCTCTGTTGCAGTTGCCCGTTTGAGCGATCGTGGATATAGGTTGAAAATTTGTCCGATTTATGGACAGAAGTTCAGAGGTCGCATGAATTCATAGACTTGAATTAAAAAGTTTCTGGTATTCTGCGGTTGCCGGGTACATTTACGTGGACTCTGACGAACGAGAGAAGCCTATTGGTGCACACTGCAATTGTACTCTCATGGCTTCCTCGATGTTGGTGTATGAGCTTGTAAAACATCGCCAGCTGGATGTGTGCGTGTGTTAGTACAGGTGGAATATAGGGAAATACCACCATAGTATTTCGTAGGGAAAGTATGATATGTTGATTCGTACAGGCATATGTGAATTTAGATTATTCTTACTTAGTCTTGGTGTTTACTC
The DNA here is from genome assembly GCA_964020975.1 of Hermodice carunculata. Taxonomy (NCBI): domain Eukaryota; kingdom Metazoa; phylum Annelida; class Polychaeta; order Eunicida; family Amphinomidae; genus Hermodice; species Hermodice carunculata. Next base: position 67,510,650 of record OZ026619.1, read on the forward strand.
ATGTCCAGATTGACAAGCTGTTGGTGCACTCTTTTGACTGTCCCATTATTTATTGGTTATTTATTTACTTTTCTAAATGTTTTTTCTTTTCTTTGTGAAAATAACTACAACTTGCTTTGTCATCCAGTCACATTTAATGTAAATTACACTGCAGCATCTGGTTTCAGAGAAGGGCTCATACACATCATGGTTTTGGTCTGTAACCAGCAATTAAATATTTCAAGCGTCTATCTTTTTCTTCTACTTTAGCAGGCAACGTAGTGAGTAGCAACAAAGTAATACATGTAAGCTTACGCCTTCCCTTGTGATATTTAATTTTAAAACGAATTACTTTAATCATAAATACAGATCTCATCTTACCCACAGTGGATGCTGTGACCAATTCAGTGATTGTACTGGGCACCATAGGAACTCTCCTTATGGGTAAATAAACCTCCGTGCTCATTCTTTTGAGTAAGCGGTTTGGTTTTGGCTGTATGTCTCTCTTTTTGCGCTTATCCATCTTTCATCGGTTTGCTTTCTTTGCACTTTCTATTATGAAGCACCAATTTCTTGCCGCCAGTGATGGTGATCGGCGTATGAGTTCAATGATATTAATAATAGAATATATTATTTGGAAAAGTATGTATTGCAGGTATGTCTTACCGGGTCTATTGATTTAATGATTATAATGGTTGTTCAGCAAACAAAAGACAGGTGACCTATTACAAGGTGACGGGGCTTTATTTCCATGGAGATAATTGCTGCAGATTCCACCCAGACACTCAACGGGAGACAGTTTATGTTTTGACACACAAAACACGGAAGCAAGAAAACCTTTACACGAAATCCTGATCATCTGTTGGCGAGGATTTGAACAACCCACGGGTCTTTAATTGGCAAAGTCTTCATAAAATTTTCAGACGCACATTCGAGATGATGTCTAATCAGGTTCTGTGCCATGTTTTGAACAAAACGTGATTGCTTTGATATGTTTTGACAACAGAAAGAAGATTTGCATGATCAATTACAGTGGTTTCAAGCCGTCATGAAATCCTCATTCAAGGGCAAATTATGCTATTCTTATTGTATCATAATGTGGCATTTTGTGTTGACTCTTTTAACTTCATACATATACCATGGCGAAAATGTCCGGCTGAAAATATATCAATCATGTTCAACACATAACCATGTTTCGCAAAATCTGGAATGCACACGCAGGAAATAATTAAGGCTTATGATTTGTATTTTTAGATTGGTAGCATTTGCTAAAGTAACATATTGTGCTATGTTTGACTGGTTTTTTGGTTTCTTATTTGTACAATGAATAGATTGATAGGCAGTTACACTGACAGACTTTGAGGGCTTACAGCAAGGACTAGAGTATAACGATTTACCCCTTGAACATGAAAAAAGGAAAATTTTAATATCAATCCTTGCTAAACTTGTACTTAATTTTGACACTCTTAATGACGTGCTGTTCTGTGGCTCACATGCATTGCCTATAATCCACAAAAAAAAAAAAAAATGGATCGTTAATGGAAGACAATAATTTGATGCTGATGTATACACTATTAGTTATTCACTGTTTTAGTGTAAAATATAGGAAGTATTTCCCCCCAAAGACAGCTGTATTACCCGAGGCGAAGCCGAGGGTAATACAGCTGTCTTGGGGGAGATACCTCCTGCATTTCACACTAAAACAGTGAATGACGATTTTATCCCATTTTTGATGATGTAATGTTCGACCCGCTGCTGCTGCAGGTCTTGGACCAGTAACCCCTCAAGGTCGGGTCAACTGATCCACAACTTTTGATCGAGTACAGAATACTGTTCCGGTGTCTATTGGATGTTATTATCACAGGAGCAGAGCATCCCAAATTAAGTCCCATCATCATTTTGGATAGGAAAATACTTATCAACTGTGAGTTTTAGAAAGGCACTGCTACTCTAGACATATTTTAAATCATGTGATAACTTTGTGTATTTTTGGAGACATATTTGGCGCTGAACGGTCAATCATGGAGGTAAGGTACACAAATGCACCTGTAAAAAAAATCTAATCACATGACCCCCCATTTTCTTGGTTTTAACTTGCTGCTACCGGTATAAACTTGAAGCAGAATGCCAAGGAAGTTGCAGTTTTACGTTTCAAATAGGAGAAATAAGCCAGCGAATGTCGCTATTTTAACCTGTAAATGCATTAGGCCTAGGTTACTGGTCCAAGGCCTGCAGTTCACTTCACAGTCCGCCATCATATTGTCGTCTGCAGCGCGTCAAGGCTTGTATCGCATGACAGAGACTTCTGGTGGCTGATCGATGCAGTAACCAGATAGGGAGATACAGCGAGAATACCGCAGTATTCCCCGGCCAGTTACGAGAATACCGCTGTATTCTCCGGCCAGTTACGAGAATACCGCTGTATTCCCCGGTCAGTTTCAGGAATCGCGCTGTATTTCACCTTTGCAATAATTAATGCACAAATAAGGGTAATACAAAGAGTGTACCATAGCTATTAACCAATCAGAAGCCAAGGATTCTACCAAAAATGGGATAGTATTAGTTATTCACTGTTTTAGTGTGAAATACAGGAAGTATCTCCCCCAAAGACAGCTGTATTACCCGAGGCGAAGCCGAGGGTAATGCAGCTGTCTTGGGGAAGATACTTCCTGTATTTCACACTAAAATAGTGAATGACGATTTTATCCCATTTTTGATGATGTAATTTCATGCCCAAAAAATCTTCGCTGTTCGACCCGCTGCTGCTGCAGTTCACTTCACAGTCCGCCATCATGTTGTCGTCTGCAGCGCGTCAAGGCTTGTATCGCGTGACAGAGACTTCTGGTGGCTGACCGATGCAGTAACCAGATAGGGAGATACAGCGAGAATACCGCTGTATTCCCCGGCCAGTAGCGAGAATACCGCTGTGTTCCCCGCCCAGTAACGAGAATACCGCTGTATTTCCCGGTCAGTTTCAGGAATCGCGCTGTATTTCACCTTTTTTGCAGCAATTAATGCTTAAATAAGGGTAATACAAAGAGTGTACCATAGCTATTAACCAATCAGAAGCCAAGGATTCTATCAAAAATGGGATAAATATACACATTTCCAACAGGTAATGGGGTTTGATCGGATTCAGTTCCAACAGTGAGAATATTAATGGTTAAAATGAATTGATGCAATTTCCTGGTTCGTTGTCAAACTAATCATACAGAGTAAGGATATCCTTTATGGAATGGGCGAAATCACCAGTTGCTTGGTGTCCAACCTTTAGCTGCTATTATGAGGGGAATAACAATGAGTCGCTCAAATTCCAAAGGACACCTCATTGCACACTGGTTGGGCATTGTATGTTTTAAAAGACTGATTTGACTAAAAGTTGGAAGGAGCGATAATCATGATGATAAGCAATAAGTTTCGTTGGACGTCCGCCGCCGACTGAAACATATGCCTGCACAGAAAAGCTGCTAACTCAGATTCACACCTATCAAGAGTTAAAACGCCAAGGTCAGGAAAAATTCTGCTGTAAAGCAACAGCTCACGAACCACGAAATATTAAATCAACAATCACGTTGTGGATCTTAGGAACACAGAGACAGATGGTAGCTGTATTCGATATAGATGGGAGTCATTATCGCTCCATGTCTGTGAAGTGTACACAGCTCTGTCCATTGGTCCATATTTTGCTAAAGGAAAAAAAATGGTAAGCAGACATGCTTGAAGACACAGGAAGACAGAGATGAAACGGTTAAATATAAGGCTCGGCTGCCTATATGCACGAAGCTGTAGCTTTAGTTCCTTGCCAATTTCGACAGAAGTCGATAAGCTTTGAACTGACATAACTTTACTGGATCAACACGGTGTGTAAACCGATCTTTCATTTGGGGACAAGAATGCCTACTGGTGCAAATGAAAAATACGATAAATCTATGTCGACCTGTATGGGATTCGAACCCGCTACCTTCGGCACACTCGCCCAGCCAAATGTAAGGACGAACACGCTGACCTCTAGGCCATCGGGCCAACCCCAAAAAAGGTTGACCGAGGACCCAGGGTGATGTTATAGCAGGTGTGGCTTGTACATTGACACAAAGCGCGACGAAGAAAGCTGTTGATTTATGAACAACTTGTCAATGAAAGCCTGAAGTAGAATGACATCTTTTTATGCATTAACTGTGCCACACAGTTTCTGTACATTGCAATTCTAGGATCGATACGTTGGGATTGTATGTATTGACACATACATGCTACATACGAGGTCCATTAAACGGGTGTCTTGATCAATTCAGCTGCAATATATTAGATATAATATTTTTAGCTGTTATCGTATCCAGTGTAGAGTTATGGCAGGTTACTTAACGATGTTTGTGAAGTAAATTCTACATATTTTAAACTTAAGTGATCAACTGATTCTGGCAAACATGTTTCAGTACTTTGTCATTTGCTTCTGTAACACATCTTGTAAAGACTGCTAATTAAAGGGGGGTTCGCCTACGGTAATGAAATGAAGGCACACGTTGCTGTGGTTAGTTTGTGGTTACCTGTAATCGTATAGCGCAGGTATCAGGTCGCCAGTTTACTGAAGTATCTCGGCAGTATTATTTTGTACTGCTTTAAGATAATGTAAACCATAACCGTATCCGCTATGTTTGTTCGTTAGTTTGTTTCGTTCTTTCTGACTGTCTGTCTCTTTAAATATACACTGCACGGGAATATATGCAGCCAGCTTGTTTAAAGAAACAACCAACCACGTGATGATGATTGCATAAATCCGCTCAAGTCCAATATGAAGACTAACATGACTAATTAAAGATATGTAGTTTCAGAACACAACGTTTAAAATTCATTTGGCTAGTAGGGCAGTCCGTAAAAAACACATTTGAAGCACAATAGTCTTCTACGTTCACTGACGACAAAACACTATTCTAGTATATATATATATACAGAAAGTACATGTCATTCAAAACTTAACGACAAAATGTTTCAATTATGAAAAAATTAGACCTTGTAATCAACGATTGTGTAAATGATCATGTATGAAGCAGAATTTGATGAAAACTGGAAAAATAGATAAAGTTTTTTCATGTGGAACGTACATTGAATTGTTAACTGGTACATTAGTTCTTTATATTTTTGTAGTGTAAGGTAACCGTACTACATGGAGGAACAGAACCATGAAGAAAATATGGTTATAAAAGGTTGAAAAAATCTATTAATCTATGTTTTAAATTTTTGCCTAGTTTATGAAAACATTGATTATGTAAAATGTTCGCAGAATCATGATGTGACCTGCGAACATTAGGTGGATTCGCTTTGTTTTTAGATATTTGTCACGTTTTGCCGCAATGTCATTTTATAAACATGTATATAGAGACACTTCAGCCTCTAAAACTTATTTCATCTAATACGAGTTTTCAATCAGTGAAAAAGACTCAGAACCGTTTCTGACAAATAAACACGTAAAGCCTAAAACTTGACAGCGCAGTTCTGATAAGATAATAGTGATTCTTATTACATATTTAATCCCTCAGCATAGCAAGTAACAATTTGCAAAATATCCAGTTTTTCCTGAACCTAATATGATATCTTTTGACTCTAGTTGTTCCAAATATAGCACAGTCAATTGATAAAACAAGGTTGATCTATGGTTTTTAGATTCAAAGTTCATTGTTGCTATTAAAGTGTTATATCACATTATCGGACAGATATTTAACAAATATTTGTTGTTTTATCAATGTATGATTCTTACAAGACAAATGGAATTATCTGTCCCCGTTATTAGGATATGGTGCCTTTTGAAGATACATGAAAGTGTCTGCTCCTATTCTAGTGGCCAATTTAAAGTCATCAAGTTTAGAAAACCTGGCTTAGAATGGAATTTAACGTTTTCAGATTCAGGAAAAAAGGTGTCTATTCATTCTGTAGGAAAACAATAAATGAACTAGAAAAGAAGAGTTGCTTCAAAGCAAATCTGTGTGCCTGTAAAAGCTGTAAATGATAAATGCTACAACTTTTGTAATTTGTACTTCAACTTCACATTCCATTAAGCTTATGGCTGGATGAAAATTTCAAAGTTCAAATGACCTTGACCTTTGACCTTTACAGGTCCCATGTAAATTGCAAAAATGTACAGTGTTACAATACCTACAATTGAAGCTCAACATGTACCACATCGGATGAAAATTGACCAAGTTATGGCAAGATGAAACTTTCAAAGGGCCAAATGACCTTGACCTTTGCCCTTTAGCGGTAACGTGTTCTAACAAAAATGTGAAGTGTTGCAATACCTGCAATTTGAGTCCACATAATTAGAATTGGATGGAAATTGGCCGAGCTATGGCTGGATGAAACTTTCAAAGGTCAAAAGGACGTTAATATTTTACCTTTAGAGATCACATGTACGTTTAAAAAATGTGCGGTGTTACATTAGCTACAATTTGAGCCCAACATTATCAAACTCGGTTGAAAATTGACCAAGTTATGGCTAGAAGTAAGCCACCATCGAAAGTGGCCTTTGACCTTGAGATGACCTCTACCTGAAGCCTTGACCTTTAAAATGACATTTTGACCTAAAATTGACCTTTGACTTTGACATGACCTTGACATTTGAGATGACCCTTGTCTTGCTATGATCGCACTCCTATACATTTGGAACAAAATTTAATACAGTATATGAGATATGGAAGATTTAAAACTTTAATTAGCCCTCATTTGCATAATTTTGAAAAGCATGACCCCTATATAAAAAGGCAAGACTTTATGTATAGAGGTATAATTGTGCCAAGTTTGGGGTTTCTACGATAATACTTTTCAAATGAAATGTCGGACAAATCTGCCAGTAAATCAATCAATCAATCAATCAATCAATCAATCAATCAATCAATCAATCATAGAAAAACAATATATATATGTTGGCACACAGACATAATTATCAAATCTCATTCTCCGATGCAAATAAAATTATGGTGAAATCAATAGACACACATTTAAGTTTACGCCACACCAAAACTTCATTTGTTTCATGCGCACGCAGAGTTGTCAAAATCGATTGGCAGGCACATTCCCACATTCTCAGCTCCACCTTACCAGCTAGATAGACTCAGTTTGACACCTGTGCTTGCAAACACAGTCTGCCTTAGTTCGCAAACACCCAGCAACACATTTTCAAAAAGAGCCACTGAAAGCAAATTATCTAACTTCAGTTTACAGTGATGAGACTGAAGAAGGTTTCTCGTAACTTATGGTCGTCTTTATTACATATTGCAGCCATCTTGGTTGCCCCTGGTTTGTGTCTGTGATACACAGCACTTATCTGGGACTGTGCAGGGCACTTATATAGAAGTTTCAAGAAAAAACAATTTGCATGCATTTGGTTTCTCTTAAGACTTAAATGTTATCAACTTTCAATTCACATGATACCCGAGGGGCATTGTTAAAATACTGCAAGTCTGTTTTCCCTTGACAAATGGTGTACATATCACTATTCATAGCATTACAAGTTCATCCGGATGCTTTGTGTGTAATGCATCACAACTGTTCAGTTTCAAAAGTTATCCAGTTGCTTTACAGCGCCTACCATTATTTTGGCTCAGATCACGTTGAATGCCATCCAGTCTCTGATAATGGACAGGGATAAAACTCTTGGTATTTCTTGCCGACATCCGAGTCAAAAGTGTATATATATTGAGTGCGAAATTTCCACCGTCGAAAAGGATGAAATTACAGTTACTGTCTTTTAGAGAAATCCCCCCAGAATTGCCACAGAATTCAAGTGTTTTGTTCTCAAATGTTAAATGGTTGTAAGATGTAAAAATGTATAATGTGAAGAACAAGCTTAACTGACCTTTGAAGACTGATACAAGGTGGAGGATTATCAGGATAAACTGGAATCTTTCGTTTAAAGAATTAAAATATTTCTAGCGTAAAAAGCTCGAGACTCCAATAGCTGAAGAGCCGTCTGACGACTTGGCAACCTCTGCTCATTAATTTTTGGGATAAATAGATTGGTAATTTAAGTGCTGATTTTATTTATGACCATTGGTAGCAGGATGCAGGCAACATATGTGGACATTAATATCAAAATCAAGGTTTTGTTGTTGAACGAATAATGTACGTGGTTCGTTTATATTAGTTTTAACAATGGTCACAACCCTTTTACACACATTTTCAATAAATACAAATGCTGCGTCATTGTCTTGATATTTTTGTTTAAATAAATGCTTGAATTGATGATGAACAATACATCTGTAAATGTACTATCCTTTGTCTTTGATTTTAACACTGGGTTTTGGAGATTTTGACGTCGCTAGTGGTTGCAGATGAGGGGATTTTACAGGGGACACCGACGGTTTCCTCTGGACTGCGGGAAGCTGACCGGCGTAGCTGAATCTGCCTACAGAATTGACGCCTTTCTTGAGGAGCGCCCGCTTGAAGATCCGTTCTCCTTGTAAGAGTTCACTGTAAAGGAGAATAAAGCATGGAATAGAAAATACCTCAGCACATTGTTACCAGCTGATGATGCTCGGCTGACACACTCGTTCAATCTCAACTAACAATGAAACCTCAATAATTATACTGTTTACCAGTCTTGCAATGTTAATATAGCGATCCCTTGAAGCCCGGTGTCATATGAATATAACGATAAACGTTTTACACTTAGAAAAGCCCCGTGGTAACCAATGCTGTGTCACGATCTGTTCGTTCATTTGTTAGAACAGTGCTATATATAAAATAAGCAACTCTTGTGATGCTGGTAAGTACAGTGCAGAGTTATCAAATCTTATAAGAATAATAATTATTATAAGCCAGCAATTATTCTCACACCGGTAAGAATGATGCCGAGTTAATAGTTCTTGTCACGTTAGGTAGAATAACGTTGAGTCAATACTTTCTGTCATGCTAGATAGAATAATGTTAAGTTTGCATCTCCTCTCCTCATGCTACGGGTGCAATGCCAGTGACATCTGCATATTTGATGTTCACGCGCTCTTGAATAGACCATGAACATAAGCCTTACAGGCAACATTTAAATAACTATAACACTTTTCTGGACCATAAAAACTTTGATTAATAAGTTAAATGGTGTCTGTGTGATTGAATTTACCTTTTAATGAGATGTTTTACTGCATTATACAGTTAACTGCGACACCGACAAAATACACATGGTAACTTTCAATACTCTACTCAGCAGTTTCTCTGGATTTTCATTATGTGAATGAAGAAAACTGTATACTTATGTAGATAGTATCGCAAACAATTGATATACCACATTAAGGTGAAATATCGATTAAACAGCAAAGAATACAGTGTTGTTTATTAAAACACAGTCGAAAACATGTTATGGATACATAATAAATATACATGCACACGAAAGGACGACACAGCGCAGGAGTTACATTGCACGCAAAGTTAAAAATTAAAATAATAAAAACACTTTATGCACATTGTACCAAACCATGAAATTTATCACAAAGTCTATTTTAAGGACAAGACTTTTA
>OZ026619.1:67523825-67612825 GCA_964020975.1 Hermodice carunculata
CTTTGATAATGAAGCTCTGCAATGATAAGCAAAACTTCACGTGTTTTATTATGCCTGTGTCACACATTTACAGAGGAACGTGTGCAATATGGACAATAGTAACTTCCATGTCTATATAGGTTAGACAGGGACAGGTTAGCTTGTGGAGAGGAAAGATTTCGGACTGCGGGATAGGGTAATGACTATTAGGAAGTGGTTCTGGACAAAAAGACACAAATACCATGATAAAGTGTGATTTTTGCCAGGTTGATGTTCTGTAAAAAATGTGCACAGTGCTGTTTTAACACCATCCCATAATGCTACCGGGAATAATAGTTTTAAGATTATGTTGTATATATAAATACAGATATATTTAATGGCTTCATTGATAACAATAAGATAGGGTATTTTCTAACTTTGCTTTGAAACAAACATATACAAATCAGATGTTTTCAGATTCATAGTTTGAATGGAAATCGACTGTTTGGTTCCCGATTCATAATGTCAGGAAACAAATAGGCCTATCCTCTTATGCTTCCAGCTGAGCTGACTGACAAATCAGGAACACTAAAGAGTGGCAGGCCTACCAAATCTCTCTTCGTTTTTGGCGCAGATGATTAATTTTGGGTTTTAAACTGGTTAGGCCTATTGTTGGTTTGGAATTTATGAATGTGCGTTATTTTTTTCTGAACTATTTGCTTCTCTGAAGCATGCACACTATGAGACACAATCTCATCCACATCTTGGTAGGAGCAAGATTTGTGATTCAGGATGGTTTATTCGACCGTAGCTCAATATAACAATAGTATAAAGGAAGAAAACATAATATACACACCACACACACACACACACACACACACACACACACATACATACATGCATACATATATGTATATATATATATATATATATATATATATATATATATATATATATATATATATATATAAATATATATATAAATTAGGATAAAAGTATGATATAAAGACACACACTAAGATCTTTTTCAGACCACCAACATGTGTGGCACCCTTCATATTAAAAATTCAACTATAGTGATCATGAGTGCTAGATTTGAAAATACGAACAGCGGTGAACAGCCATGTGTATAAACATTTACAAGGTGTACTCAACAGCGGTTCAATGGATTTCAAAGATGAGCATAAATTATAATATGCAATTAAATCTAATTCAGGTGAAAAGAAGAAATTTGATCTTATTCTTATGAGACAAATATTGAGAGGTAAGAATAAATCCAAATATACGTATACAATTCATTCACGTATTTCATTGATCTCAAGTCAGTATTTGACACAGAAAAGGGACAAGTACTTTCCTTTAAGTTACCCCCCCCCCCCTGCAACAGGTTGTGACACCCCGGGTCTGTTGCAATATATGTACTCTGATGTTTCCTATTGCATAATGTCCCAAATTTTTCGATGTAGCTTAAAGTGTCTACTGCAATTTATCAAGAGTGAATGCTGGTGGGCCAACGATTGTTATTTTCAACTAACGAGGACGCAAAACAAGGAAATATCATTAGCAGTATGGAATAAGGACGTTCAAATTTCCAATGGTATTGCTTAAATTGAACCCACTGTTTCTTAATCTCTCCGTCACAAACCTAGAGGGAAAGGCAACCAAGATGTTTCAGCTTGAGATGTGTTGATACAAACAGAAATGAACTGACTCTGCCAGTCTTTGATCACCTAGTGGTGTCGGGAGCAACTGATGCCAGCAAAGTTGGGCACCTGCCGCAGTACTGTCTGAACATGAAAACTTGTATGTCCCTGTACAAATGCTTACCGATAAAACTCGTATGGCTTTTTCGTATCTTTGCAAAGGACTGTTAAAAGCTGAATAAAATTATTACTAAAATGACAGCTCCACAGGGAATAAAATCTGACACCGCTTCACTTACCCCTCACTAAATGCCTCGGAGTACGGGGAGTTTTTCTGAAGTGCCACTGCAAGCTGTCCTGGGTAGTACGTTTTTGGAGCCACAGTCAAATTGCAATGTTTCGAAGCAGCCCTCGACAAAAAACTTTTATCGTACATAAGTATATAGTTTCCTTCTAGCACTTTTTCAATACCCGCGTCTTCGTCAGTAACCAGGTTTGCTGGGTCCTGTTGCACAACCTTCCACACATCACTGTATATTTTCTTTGTTGAATTCTGGGGAAAAAATCAAAAGAACACAAGAAAAGATACAAATACCCTTGGTGTGGGCACGCACAATATCTACCACTGTGTTGTGGTTTATGGGCATCGGTTTTATTCTATGGACGTGGCTTCTGAAAATTGTAAAAACGTTTTTAGACGTAATATGGGCAAGATTTCTTCATTCTATGGCATACACGGAGATTATGCATATGCATCAATGGTGCAACATGAATTGCACACAGCACAATTATTTCATGCCTTCTACGGGTTAGAAATCTCATATCATTTATCTAAGCGTGACAAGTATGTGTACAGCACCCTGATTTCAATAGCTCTTACATAAGCTATAAGTATTTTGTTTAGTGTTGATTTCTTATTACATGGAAAGTTCATTACCGATAGCCGGGATTACGTTCAATATTCTAAGTTACCCTACGCGTCTGCTTTGAACAAAGAACAAGCTAAATGTTTATTTCCCATTGTACCGAAGTTCATTACCGATGCGCGGGAAAAGTGATTCATATTCTAAGTTGCTTTGTTTTTAATAAAAGAACATAATTGTCGTTTATTTTCTTACTATATGGAAACTGCATTACCGATGCACGGGTATATGTTTAATTTTCTTAGTCATCATATCCATTTCTTTTAATCAAGGAACACACTTAGTGTTTATTTCTCATTATACACGAAGTTCATTGTTGATGGTCTGGTATATGTTTAATATTCTTCGATTAGTCTATGTGTGTGGTGTGCAAGAACAAAAATTGCGGGCACCATGCAAACTGTACGCAGTTTTATATGTGTCTCCATTTCATTTTAATATTGTTATTGGTACGTAATCGCATCCATTTAAGTCATGCTTACATACAACCACTGAAGCTGGTGTATATGTACTATAAATAGTAGTTGATCGCATTTTTTATAAAATGGAAAAATTGTTCCAGATGTTTGAGGAAATTTTCTCAAATTTTAGACTACAAGAAATCTAATGAACATCAATGGCTATGTGCTAGATTGCTAAGATTAAAAGTAATGCTATCTATGATTGCCTCTTTCATTTCATTTCTGTCTGTCTGTCTGTCTGTCTATCTCTCTCTCTCTATATATATATATATTTGTCCTTCGTTTTATTTTTCACATATAAAGAAAAAAAACCCGAAACACACACACACACACACACACACACACTATATATATATATATAAATAAATAAATAAATATATATATATATATATATATATATATATATATATATATATATATATATATATATATATATATATATATATATATATATATATTACTTGTATGTGTGTGATTAATATTTTTTTTGCAACTGGGTCAAAGATATCATAGGAGGCACCACATGATTTATAACTAATTTTGCATCTATTTTGTATCAGTTTTTTTGACATTGACTTTTGGCTTTTGAAAGAGTCCAGCTGGGTCTTTTGATTTTTTTTCACATAAAACGAAGATAAAATACCCGCAAACATACAAACACTGCCTGCACACACACACATACATACAATATATATGTACATATGTACATATATATATATATATATATATATATATATATATATATATATATATATATATATATATATATATATATATATATATATATATATATATATATATATTATATATATATATATGGTGTATGTGTGTGTGTTGTATTTGTGTCTTTTTGCCCAGAACCACTTCCAAGTAGTCAATATCCTATTCCGCAGTTGTGTGTAATATTTTTGCAGCGGGGTCAAAGATAACAGAGGAGGCAGCACCTTATTTACAAATAATTGTCCATGTACTTTACATAAAGTTGCTTGCACAGGAAGACTATTGCGGACCAATCGCGTGGCATGGTATTTTTATGCCGATTTTGTTTATCAAGCAGAGATGATTTTCAATTGACTTAGAATTATAGAGAAGTAAGGATTTGTTGCAGATATTTCTAAAGATAAAAGTTACAGAAACCCAACAACATATTTTAGAAATTTAAGTATCATATCAACATGTATATAGACCCTATTCTCAAGGTGATTTTAAATTCGTATGGAGATGCACGTTAAGCCTTGTACAATCTGTGTATGATTCCTTTCATCATCGGGTTGCTTGGCTTAAAACAACATGAGAGATACCATACCGTGCGTCCAGACTGGCGATTCAGTAATGCCATATAGCTAGTCATTACTGAGACCAATTGAGGGATCCGGTTTTTATTGGGCAGTAAGCCCTTCACTGTCAAACTAACTTGCCTGCACTGATTAACTAATGGTGAATATTATTTTGACCTAGGAGATGGAAAAATGGGAAAACGGCACATCAACAGTTAGATGTGCAACAAAAAGAAAAACGTGATGAAATAAGTTACTTAATACCGTTCTAAACTGAAATAAACTCAAGGACAGAGAACAAATAAAACTACTGATACCACAGAAGAAACAGAATAAAAAATCGAAAATGAAAAATTGAAGTTACAGGAAGTTATATATATATATATATATATATATATATATATATATATATACAAAGTATAGAAATACATGTAACATGCGCTTAAAAATGTTATTATAATGAAGAAAACCGTAAACATAATTATGTTTAAAAAATTATATTAAAACGGTAGTTATAAACACAATAAGTATTAATGATAACGAAGCCTAGAAGCACTTTGAACGATGAAAAAAAATACATAAGGAGTCATGACCCTCAAAAGATGAAATCACTGAAGTTTATATCTCAGAATCGTCAAGAAAAACTATCAAATGAGATAAAATAATGACCGGAGAAAAACCTCACAGAGACTTAATTGGCTCATGCCTCAAACACAGTGGGTGATAACAAATACCCAAAATACCCAGCCTCTGATGGTTTTTCCTGACAGTTTTATACCACACTTTGGCATCAAATATAGGCTTTGCTTATCCATTCTATAAATTCACCTTCTGCAAAATGAGTCAAATTGATAAACATATACTATACTAGAATTTTACAAAATGACAGTCAATATCTCTTTCCTAAATGTGGCAACAAGCTTCGTAATGCAATGTGAATGATGACTAAATTTGAGACAAGTGATGGAGATGATGATGATGATGATGATGATGATGATGACGACGATGATGATGATGATGATGGTGATTGCTACATCGCTGATAATATTGATATAATTCTTAATATAATTGAATTTACAGGTTAGCAAGAAATAACAGTATTGTATTTGGTAAGCAAGAAATAACAGTGTCATCAACCAGAGTGGATTATGAAAAAAAAGCTCTTGTTTTTAGAAGGATGTCACATATATACAGGGCCAATATGCTTTAAAACTTTTGGTCCTGCTCTGAGGTATTGGATGAGATTATTCAATAATAATAATTGAAAGTTGTGTGATTAAATTTTGATCAGTGCTGTTGAATTTGTGAGAGCAAAGTGTTTTGAGAACCTAAAGCCGCAAGGTTACACGTCAAAAGTCAGCTACCAAACTTATGTACTTCACGTATATATTTATGGTATTGACAAAGTTCATTTTGAAAGGCCTCTTGGTGTTTGTAAGATCGGTGGTGTACATAAATGGCGAAGAAAGGTATCTTCAGTGTTGCGTAAATAACTGACTTCAACGATGATAATCACAATGTTGACGCGACTGTTTCAAAACGGAGTCGTTTATTTTAATTTAATTTATCATCTAAAATAATAGTATCTCTCTAATAACAGGATAAACTAAAGGAAATGAATAACCCCAGGACTGGAGTGGTCGACAGTGATCGCGATAATACATTCAGACAAACCATCTGCAAAAATTAGCGTAAACCGTTGATCATTTTCGCCAGTGCTCCTCTTCAACTATTAAAGGGTTGTAGCTCATGATGCACATGTACTTACTTTGAATAAAAACATATGATGCGTACTCTGCAGTGTGCCCACCTTATAGGTGGATTGTTGCGGTATGTCCTCTACACCCTTCACAAGCAAGGTAGTTTTTTCAGCAACTAAGAAAGACACCAGATTCCCTTGATACGTTGCCACCATGACAATGGCAAAGAAAAACCAGAAGGCAGCCGCAAATCTGGTAGCTGCATTGATTTTGTAAAAGAAGGTTCCTGCAAAATCAGCGCAAAAGGAAAAAGCGTAGTGACGGAAACGTTAATTCTTCATACTGATTATTGCATGGCGAAGTAATACATTGGTCTTCTCATTAATTTATAGATGACCACTTTCTCTATTCTAGGCGTTTGACTTAAGTTTTAATTACATCATATTCCCCTATTCCTATTAAACCGACGTTGACATACTCTTTCATTGTGGGTTAATGCGTGAAACTAAAATACAGCGAGATTGTGCAAATCTACATTGCATGAAATTTCAGAAAATAAGCAGAAAAGCATAATATGTGATTGGGATAATCTTTAAACAAATACATGCTACTGTGAGGTTTATGCAATAAAAAAAATTAATAACCCTGCCTTGGCCTAAATACATGTAATAATATGCTAATAAAGCAGAGCGGTTTGAAACATGCACGATTTTTGAGCTATTTTTTTTAATTTAAAACAGTAAATATTTCAACTTTAGAGTACTTTGAAAAATATAAACCACACATGTACCATCCATACTTCAACTTTGCATTTTGTAATTTGAAACAAAAAGGTATTCCAGCTTTCATGTACCTTGAGCAATAAAAAAGCCCCAGACGTCCCATCCATATTTCACCCACATTGCAGTAGTTGACTGGCAAGATGTACTAGTAGATACAGGGAATGTGGAGTGGCCAAAATGCATAAATAATACAATTAATGCAGCTACACACGGTATTGCCATTAAAGTAGCCAACCATACCCTCGGTTTAAACGGACGCAAATACAACAACAGTTTATCATCCGTGGGCGGAACATAGTAGAGAAGTGCACCAGGATCTTCTTGGAAGGAGGTAGGAAAGTCCACAGCCTGTGCTCGGGTGCCACTGACTGTAAAAGCAGCCACCGCCGCATCAGCTGTCTGTGCAAAAGAGAATATATTCTCATAGGTATATTCTGTGTTACTCATTTCTACATCCCGGCGCCACAGTCAAGACTTTATGAGGATACGGTACACTGGTAAAATTTAAATTACCTTTTATTTAAGGTATGGTCTCGCTTGATTTTGATAAATTGTCGCCCCTACCATGTTTACCAACATGTAAAATCACTCATGTCGTTAAAGTGAGGAAGTAAGAGGATCACTAAAATTTATACGTCCACAGGTCGATACTGATAAGCATGAATTATTCATAATCATCTTGTGCCTAAAAAAGAACGGTTTCAAACTAAAAAGCGACATTGTGAATAAAAACGTTACTGGTTGTTTTTTTTTTTACCATATTCATATTTAAAGTGTTTGATTGCATGGTATTATTATGTAGAGTTTTGATGTTTCAGGATGGAAGACAATGAGGCGTGTGGACAAAAAAGGATATGCAGATGATAGCTGTTCAGTTTTGTAATACACTCTTTGTCCTTCACGCAGCATTTGTATTGCTATATTGACATCCTCTCGCTGTAAACCAAAGGCATGATTGGGACACTTATAGATCAGATCAAGTATCCGGTCCCCCCTTTTCATGAAAATATAGGTTAGAGATATTTGGAATATTCTTGAAGTTCCTTTGAAAACTTCTTGAAGGAAATATGGCTTGTTCAAGCACAGTGCGATGGTGTCCTGCGGAAGTAGTAAAGAAAGTCCGCGCTTGTTGTCTTACTTTTTTATAGAAATATGTATCTACAAAAAAG
This sequence comes from Hermodice carunculata, assembly GCA_964020975.1. Classification (NCBI taxonomy): domain Eukaryota; kingdom Metazoa; phylum Annelida; class Polychaeta; order Eunicida; family Amphinomidae; genus Hermodice; species Hermodice carunculata. Next base: position 67,531,739 of record OZ026619.1, read on the forward strand.
CACATGACAATGATTCAAACCTGATGGCAGTTTAACAGAGAGTAGGAAGGCATGATTAGGACACTTGCAAATTAGGCATCCAGTCTTCCCTCTTTCTCAAAATATAGGTAAGGAATATTCAATATCTTGAAGTTCTTTTCTAAACTTCTAGAAAGAAATATAGCTTTTCCAAGCACTGTGTGATGGTTTCTTGCCGAATTGATAACGAAAGTCCGCCCTTTGTATGTTACATTTTCATGGCAATATGTTTCTTCAAAAAGGCACATGACAATGATTCAAACTTGGTGACAATCGGATATAATTTTACGATAAGCATGTGTATGTTCTGCATAAGGCAATCCCCAGCCATCACGAGCCACTGACAGTGTGACCAAGGTCTGCCAAGGTCAAACAAACCACCTCTGATTATTAGGATGTCGGCGTTCGTACTAAACTCAGCAGAAAACCACAGAACAAAAACTGGCTGCAAGTCTTGAACGCGTCAATATTTATTATTTTATCTTGCGCGAACACCAGTTGCATTTGAAACCTAAATCTGACATCTTTCAGGGAACACACACCCACACCCACACCCACACCCACAACACACACACACACCCACACACACACACACACACACACACACACACATATATATATATATATATATATATATATATATATATATATATATATATATATATTTATATGTATATGTGTGTGTGTGTGTGTGTGTGCGTGTGTGTGAACTTGAACATGCCTTTCATTGTTATCGGCAATCAAAAGATTAGAATTTGCTTGATCGTTTACCTCTGTTAGCAGGTAAAAGCTTCAATGCACCTGAAATATCATACTTTCTGGTAGTTTCACGTTGCTCATAGGATGACGTTTAATGCGCTACTAATTTACTGAACATCTTACTGAGTTTTACTGAACAGAGTTTCCAGTCATGTGAGGATTAGCGTGCCTGATGTATTTTGACCCATGTGTATCACGTTGGCGAAATGTGAGATATTCGGGAATTAAAAAGGTACCTGCCCAAGGAAAGAATATGAGTTGAGCTTGACTGTACGAAAATTGCACATGACACGGTCATCAGACGCATCATTCCCTACATTGCAGGCGCTCAAATCATATATTCATGTTAATTCCAATGATCATATTTTTATATCCTATAAGGTAGGGCCAGACAAAAATAAACAAGTTGGCACTATACAAAGTTACAAGTTTAATAGACTATCATTGCCCATGGCTGGATGTTGACTGGCCTGCAAGCATGCAGGCCAGTCAACATCCAGCCATGGATGCAGGGCAGGTTTCACCGAGCTGAGTTTTTATATTACAGGCGAGTCTCTCCCCGTTTCTGTCACAAAATTAAGCAGTTCTTCCAACCAAACATGCCATTTCATTACTTGCCGAATGATAAATAAATCATTATTTTCCAGTTTAGACCACATTATTGAGAACGACAACAGTAATATGGCGCAACATTATTTCTGCACTACTGTCTTTATGGGACAAGTGAGTACAATAATCTCGACACATTAATCATACACAAAAATCATGTTTACCCCACTTGAGTGGGTGTTAGGAAGTAACCTGACTGAAGAACGACTCTTAATACGGTGTTAATGGTGACTCTTTTCTGTTTCTTAATCCAAGCCAAAATTATGATAAGAAATTAAATGTTTACATGGAGTTTTTTATATTTATCATTCCTGATTCAAATAACCGTTTGGTGTGACAATAAATTTAATAATATTAAGTTCACATTTAGAACAAGCAAAAAATACACATTTATAAGATACAAAGATAATGCTATGCCAGATGCATAAATGAAATAATTGACACACACATGCACATTTGAGGGTCCCTATAGTCCCAGACGACTAAAGAATTCCATATGGCAATAGCTTCTTCCAAGGCGGCACGCTTTGACCGCAAAAGAGAACGCCGAGGAAAGCTGTTAACTCAGTCCAAAATCTAGTGCTATTAAGAGAGAATACAGTTTCATTACTATAATTGACCTCCAATCTCCGATTATAATATTCCTTTCCGGGGCATCTGAAGTACAAAACTGGAAATCCTCGATCATGTGGTCCAACTGGTACATACCTTTCGTACTAACATGCCTATCATTCCGTCCCAGGTACCATTATCGAGTGCCCCCCATTTGCCGTCTACACTGTCCTGAACAGAGTAACTATAATGGAAAAAACACCAGCAATTAGTCACAATTACTCTTTAATTTACGCTATTCTTTGTTTGAGAAAATAATTGTAAACTATGCTATTAAATATACTGTATGTGTACCGTGGACTATGACCTCAAGGTAAACCAAAAGGAAAATGAAAGAATTTTGCTATGGACAAACAATCACACTCTCATATATCGCTCCATGGATTTTAAAATTTTACAATTAGCCTGACCGTCACCACTTTACATGTGCTTAAACTTGTCACAAACGCAGTACATTATTTATTAAAGCAGAATGGATGCAGGCAGCTAACTTTGTCCTTTCTGTTTTTAAGAAACATCCTGCGAATGAAACGTTAATGGTACCTGAAAGTAAAATAACAGGCGTATCTGATATTTACAATTTTGCCAGACATATGTAAACGCAAGTACAATTATATATATATATATATAAATATAATATATATAATATATATATATATATTATATATATTATATATATATATATATATATATATATATATATATATATATATATATATATATATATATATATATATATATATATATATATATATATATATAACATGGTTAAGGGTGAGTTACCATTTTTGTCGCAATAGGGAACGTTGTTAGTGGGGAAAATCATGAGAGACCGCAGTGATTTTCCCCACCGATCCGGAGTGAGAAAAAAATAGTACCTCACTCTACAGCCATGTACGTTATTGTTTATTCTATATTTAATTGGGTATTCATAACAACAAATATGACCTAGGCGTGCTTTCAACGTCGGCCTGGTGTGTCTTTTTTTCACGTTCGCCGTGGCTATTTCACGCGTGTGTGACGTATAATCAATGATCTCTCGGGCACATTTGGTGATATATGATAGCATTGCGTGACTGATGTAAGCGCGACACATTTTAGTTATATCAATGTTTAGGTCAGGTGATCTACTATGAGTTTCTGCCTTTGAATTTGACCCTAGCAAATGATAATCTACCCTCAAACATAGAATATATATATATATATATATATATATATATATATATATATATATATATATATATATATATATATATATATATATATATATATATAAGCTGAATCACATACTGTTACATAATGTACCAATCAACTGTGTATCCATGCAGCCAGACACACTTAATAGCATACATTATACAACACGCAGAGTACTTCTGACATGGACATTCAGAGTGAAGATAAGTACGGTTTTTGTCAAAATAATGAATACAGATACACAAACTGTAAGACGCAATCAAAGAGGAAACAGAAAATGATTGCGCACTTTTATCAACCAAAGAGGTCATACAGCAAGCGCAAGATAGTACCATACTAGTACATGAGCCTCGTTGTTTCAGTTAAGTAATTTGCTACAGCATCATTTTTTCTTAAAAACCGTTACGGTGATCAATTACCCCCACATAACAATATATATACTAGATGTGTAATGCGCTCCATACACGAAAAAACAAAAAACAAAAAACGAAAAAAAAAAAACAAAAAACAAACAAACAAACAAACAACCAACCAACCAAACAAACAAACAAAAAAAATGCACTCCATGCACGAAAAAAAAAAAAAAAAAATTCCCCCCCCCAAAAAAAAAACAAAAACAAAAACAAGCGTGAAATCCGTTCCTGTTAAAAACGTGGTACCAGTAAGCAAAATATGTTTTTGGATTTGCCTATGGGACGCGAATCGGCGTTATCTAAGATAAATGCGGATTTAAGAAGTTAAACCCCGAGCGCAGTGAATTAGGCATATGTTAGCGAAGTGGTTGCCGTCGGAATAGTTGGCTTATTCCAACGCTAGCAGAGCATGCTTTAATACAATTTAAACTTAGATATGGGGGTGGAGTTCGTATGTCCAAATGCACGTTATTTCAGAAATGAATTGTAAAAGATCCGAAAGAAAAGGTAACAGCGATTTGTTCGACGTCTGAGTTGTCTTACTTTTGATATATGTAGGAGTCTAGACAAACCGGATTCTTTTATGCAGCTTTTACAGGACTAGATGGATAAGGTACAGAAAAAATGTTACAGAACATAACATTTTTGTAGTATTGAAATCTTGTACAATCTCCGGCCATTCCACGTTTGGTTGACCTTCGTCCCGGGGCGTGTAGCGGAAAGTGCAAATTCATATTCTGAAATAAAGTTTTATCTTATCTTATCTTATTCTGACAGCCTTACAGCATCCAGGGCATTTGACAAGCCGATGACACAATTGGGCAGATATAATTTAGTAACAGCTTGTTTTGATAATTTGAAGGTCAACCATTTGAGTAATGCCAAACGTTTTAATATGTGCCTTACATGTTCAATACGCGTTTTACAGGCTAAATGCGAACACAAGGCAATACATGTGTCGAAAGCCTTCAGGTATAATAACTTCACAGAGCAACTGTAGAGGATTATCATTTTAGTTGCGTTTTTGTTCAAAATAAGATAGATAATGACTGCCTTGCATCAAATGCTTCAGTTTACCTTTATTGTGAATGAAATTACGACATCGGTTAATAAAGAGACAGGTGGATTGTGGTCTGTTTCGGAAACACCGCTATCACCAGCAAAAATTCTGATGTCACAAGAAATATAATCAGTAGTTTGACTTCTATTATCCTCTAAGTCTATCACAGAAACTAAGAATAATAGGGGACTCAATATGGACCAGTGGTGTGCTCCGGCTTCTGCAGAGTCAACATGAACATTACCCTTGTAGAAAAAGGATTTGATGTCTGTCAGACAAATAATTTTCCACGCAATGGACTGCAAAAACCTGAATGCTTGTGTAATTCAAGAAGGAATCTCTCACGAAAAACATTATCGAGCGCTTTCGACATGGCAAAAAGAGCCTCTATGCTCCGTTATTCTATTCTAACCCGTTGTTAATTTTATGTTCGACTCTCAGCAAGTAACTTTTGTAGAATTTTGTTAACCCAGAGTTTTGCTTGGTAAGAAATCCATTCCGTATCTTTTGACACGTTGCAATATACGGAAATAGACCGATAATGGATTTGATTTTTCTTTCGGGCTTTTCAAAATTTGGAACAAACATCTGATATCTTCAAGCTATCGGTAAATGTCGAGGTTCGTAGCAAAAAACTGCGTGTCTTGCTTGGACGTGTAGCTTAGTTCCGAGATAGGGACAATTTTTGCCACCGGTGGCGCTGACTACTATGTTCCCGCGAAGTCACGGACGTTTCTCCAAGTCTCGGGGGACACTTTCAAGTCTCGCCATTTTTCCCCATTGGGTTAACACGGGACAGTTGGTGTCATTTTTTTACGCCGGTTATTTCAATAACCTACGAGTGCAACTCCAAGAAAGCATGCCAGTGCACAACTGTAAGATACCAGGATGTACCTCAGATAGCAGAAAACACGGTCACTATGAAAAATATAGACAAAAAACCTGAGACAAAACCTATACAAATTGGGGCCTGCATTATGGCACAACTAATCATGCATTAAGTCACCCTTGATTGACTCGGTGAGTTCTGAGGGATTAGCCTAGGGCGCACTTCTGCCAGTGCTTTGAAGATCCTCGCGCTTGGCTGACCACTAACCAGATTAGCGCATGACGAGTGCAATCAGAAATTAACAGTAAAGCACCTGACCTAAATTCGCAATACACTGTCTGCAAACTTTGTTACCTGATGACTGGCACACTGTAGGCCTTCAACCATTTTCAGATCAGCTGTTATTATTTGTTTAAGATTGGCGACATTAAACAATAAACAAATATCGAATAATTAATATTAAAGCCGGTATGGATGACCCCTTCTTCCGTGACTATTCCCCGGACCTGGTTCAGTGCGAGGTTTGTCTTGTACAAAGTGCCTTCACATACAAAAGTTTGCATGAAAACAAAGTTCGACAGCACGTGTAACTTAACCCCATAGATGTGCCCCTGTTCCGCAAGTTGGTAGCGCCTGGATTCGCGGCACTTCTGAACATTGTTGGATGTCCAGTCACATTTGCCTATTAGGTAGGCAATGACATTGGGCATCTCAAGCACTGGCATTTCTTTCAGGTCTTCTGTCCAGGATGTTATCGAAGATATGTATGGCAAAGCCACTTTCTTCTTCCCATTGGGAAACTCCAATCGAGCTCTCTGCACGTCCATGGTATCATCTTTCTCCTCAACCAGGTCTTTCTTCACATGTTTGTACCCCTGCACTCCGTGAATTTTTAGAAACTTCTTAAGGTCAACCACTTTCATCTTTGAGAATTTGTCGTATAGTTCATTTTCCGTCTGTTCAATCACGTTAATCGCCGCTCCTCCGTCGTCCGTATTTCCCGCCATGTTCACTGAAACTGAACGACCACTGTTGCATGTCGATTCTCTTATGGGTTTCTCTGTCACGCTGTGTTGGTCACGACCTACTATGACCCCGGGAAAGCTTGACCGCGGAATTGCGTTACCAGGCATGTCGGGCATGCGCGGAGGGCAAAAATCTATCATGCGAAGCCTGGTTTTAAAAAAAAAACCCTAACTCGGAACGCTACTGCTCAATTTTCACATGATGATGCTGATGATGCTGCTGATTGTCCGGGGTATTTCTTAGATACTATTATTCTGAAAATCACCAAACTTGCCATGGTGACCGGTCTTTATTTTGGAATGATATATATATATATATATATATATATATATATATATATATATATATATATATATATAGTGGAACGCCGAAATCAAAGACACCCGTGGTTGAATCTCAAAGGGTCTGTATTTGGAGGTGGTCTTAATTTTTGAAACTTTTATTTGCGTTTTACGTTGGAAATAATATATGTATACATGGTTCCTTGGTGCAAGTCTTATTAATGAGGTGGTCTTGTTATTCTAACTAACTAACTAACTAACTAACTAACTAACTAACTAACCAACCAACCAACCAACCAACCAACCAACCAACCAACCAACCAGATAGATAGATAGATAGATAGATAGACAGACAGATAAATAAATAAATAAATAAACAAACAAACAAACAAACAAACAAACAAACAAACAAACAAACAAACAAACAAACAAACAAACAAACAAACAAACAAACAAATAAATAAATAAATAAATAAATAAATAAATAAATAAATAAATAAATAAATAAATAAATAAATAAATAAATAAATGTGTGTGTGCGTGTTATATTTATCTCTGTTGAAAGTTACGTACTTATGCATCAATGATATAAGCGCCACAGTTTTAAAGAAGCCTCCGGGACGAATCCTTCGAAATGCTTCTAAAGTATGTTTGTGGGCCGTACTTTATCAATTGGTAGAAAAGATCGACGATACTACCATCAGAAGTATAATTTATATCTGTTTTTCCTTCTAGTTTTGGTACAGTTTGTCATCCGCCCATTCGTAAGAGTTCGCTACTTTCTGTAACCACTTTGCGAGACACATTGTCGCCAGCATCGACACCGACCCGGAAATGTGATACACTTGAAAATAAGTTAATTTACAGAAACAGATTTAACATCTTTGGATATGATTGGATTGGAACTATTAATATCCCTTAAAATGCACGTTAGTGGCCTAGCCAATGCGCATTTCTCTATTTATGTATGCAACTACTACTGAGTTACAAGTCAATACATGTTGGGGTTTCGTGATAACTTTTTAAGTTATTCCCAGCGTTTTGACCTGTTTAGAAATGACAGACCTGAAATGCTTTATATCTTGAGATGGCAAGTTTACCTTTCGCAATTTACCTGTCCCAGTTCATTCGTGAGTCGCGATTTGTTCATTGTAACACATTGCATCAAAACAGGGTCGGCGGAATCTCACATTGTAGGCATTGCTTGCCCCGAGAATTTCGCTTAAACATAAAATATTGCCGAACACTATTGCAATTGACACGAATTTTGATGCGCAGATATGGGACAAGATCTTTATACAAACAAGTCGGTGTGGAATATCTGAAAAAGCTATTGAGTGTGGCCTATCATGGCCACAATGTGGGGGGGGGGGAGGGGTCATAGCTCAAAGATTTCAAAGATTAGATCAATAAGCTGGAATACGCTCGATTACCAAGTCCAGCGCAGCAGGGTCACCCTGTTGTTTGTCGCTGTGGGTTATGCAGTTATGGTGTTCCAGCGTGACAAGCTGCCACAGCAGTCTGCAGAGTGAAAAAGGCGTCCAAACCTACCCTCCTTAAAGAGAGTTTGTTAAAAAAATCCACCCTTCAAGATCATTCTCCAAGGATCATATACCTCCACGCCCGGAAGTACATTTCACGCTCGGGGCCGTGTATGTTTTAAAGCCGGACGCCATTTTCATGCTCTGGGGCGTCCACCTCTTAAAGGCGGCACCAGCCTGTCAAATGGTTCGATGGATCTTGCGGGAACACCCTTCGCATTTGTTTCAACATAGCGGCCGTTACTACGGGAATATTGTGAAGGGCCTCATGGCGTTCATGTGTGCTTCATACGGTATGTAATTTGTACAATTTTTACGCGCGAAATAAATGATTTATGAGTTTTGATAACGTTTGACCGGGCTAGTGATGTACACTTTAACTCTCTTGAATTCTCTATGATAATAATTTTATCCTTAAACTGCGCTCTTGTGGGCTTCATACGAAACATTAGAGGTACTGTTAGCGGGATTGTGTAGACGGACGCGTTTATCAAAGGCCAGGAATATGTCTCCTTAAGAGAAATCGGCAAACTAAAAAATGCTTGGATCCTTAAAGGCGCTCGTTTATGATTTTTGACTCTATAAGGGCAGTCTTTAAGTCTTTTAACCACTGATTTCACGCTCGCTCGAAGATTCCAGGCAGCACAGTCCGCTCACGCCCCTTCTGGCAGAACTGTTTTCCGTAGACTGTGGTGTATCCAGGATCCTTTACACTCAAATTTCTCAAAGCAAAACATTCCTTCTGAAATTTTACTTTCGTAGCATTTTGCACAAAACAAAAGCACCGCATCATGACCGCTCTGAACTGTTCAATCTTCATGTGTTGTCGTCCTCTGGAACCGGTCGATCTGTGGCAATAGGTGCCAGTGGCCCTCGACAGTTTTGACGAACACCGAAAACCAGATATGCCCGCCCCACTAAAACATTCTCATCATCGTAATCAACATCAGAACTCTTTACGTCAGTCTCTTCTTCAGAAAACTCGCATAAGCACGAAGGGTCCAACTCACCGCCACTGCCCCTTGCGTACTCAGGATCCGCCCCTGTCGACAAGCTGCTTGGCCTGCGGGACTTAAGAGTGTTCCACAGATGACGTCACAAAAAAGGCTCGAGCTTTCGTAGCTTAGGGCTGAGAGGAGGCAAACTTTTCAAAGCTAAAATTCCATATTACCAGGGAAAAAGTTGTTGAAATTAATCGCATAAAGTAATAACAATCCATATGGGTCCGTTTCATGCAATTTTTAAATCGTCATTTTGAAGACCCCATAAGTAAAAGTGTATCATGATAAACTATGGTTGTGCTTACGAGAAATTGTAGGTGGTAGCCAGACCATTTAAGATATCAAAGCAGAGTCCTCCGTACGTTAATTTACCATCTTTTATCTCCCTCTTCTGGAAAATGTCGTACTGAAGAAAAACAAAACGTTTCTTAAGAATCTAATATAATACAGTATACTGTATTTGACAATGTTTGTAAAATGCAATATTTCCCATTCAGTGGGTTGGTCCATTCTTATGCTAAGAATATTGTAGTTTTTATTCTATATTTTCACACTCGATTGTATATACTTTGAATTTTCCTCAACATTTTTAGAAAAAAGTATGAGTACGACAGAATACTTTTGTATGTTCAACCTGGGATATTTCAACAAGGTAACACGAATTATAATCGCCATACAATTTTAATCAACTGAGTTGCAAAGTTTCTAGATAATATTATAATAAAATTTGTATATTTTGGAACAAGATAGGCCCTACGCATTTATTGTCGAAAGATAAACAGAATTCCTAGATAGAGCGAACCCAAGACCTTTGTTCACAGCGGCAAAGTGTCTGATAGCCACGGACCGAACACCTTACTTACAAGTACTTACTGGTTTGCTGGTTACCCGCAATTTAATATTGCCAAATCCATAGGGGAAAGACCATGGTGTGTGATTGGTAGGTAGTCCAGTATCTGGTGTCCAGCTGCCTATGAAGCTGAGCTTTTCCCCTGGGATCCTGGATAGTTTGTCGTATATACGAAATTCTCTTGGGGTTGAATCCTGCTGAAAAAATATGTTATAATTTTCCAACTCAAACAACACCCGAAATATATCAAGTTGGATGGAAATCGCGATATATTTAACAGTTTTTATAGCAGAGGAAATGGACGTTTTCAATGGCACTTGTCCATAGTCTATGATTTTGATATGAGGAATCTATGATATGCAACTATTATTTGTGCGCTTTTTGATCTGACGTTTATCGGGCAGAGTGTATTTGCGCATGCCTTCTCAAATCTGATCAAATGAAATCTCCGACCTCAGTTGTTAACCTGCCATTGGCTAATTTTATGCGCATTTGTTGTGTGACTACATTTTATGGCTGGTTTGCTTATACCACTACCAACGATTTAAGCTGTTCAGAGGAACTCCAACAATTTGGGTGTCAAAGATATGCCAGTAACATAAATTTTGACGATAAATATTTCATGTTGAATAAATTCAACATTTTGGAGGTCCTAAACATACCCAGGGTAAACAATAAACAAACAAGCAAACAAACAAACAAAACACCCCGCCCCCCCCAAATCGCTCTTTTTATACAGGATCATTATACCAGTTCATCATTCAACCATCAGCAATTGCTTCTACAGCAGGCATTTGTACACAAAAAGTTGCATTATAAGCCTGACTGATACGTTTCATGACACAAACTAATATCGATTATTTCACATATTGCTTCTGAAAGTGCTGCGCCGCTTACATGCAACATTTTGTGAGAAAACCCGATGAAAAGTCAACCAAATGTTTTCATGTCACGCAGAACGCATTAGAGCTCTGTCGGGTACCCGATTCGAGAAATCTTTACCCGCTGAATCGAGAAATCGAAGTGAAAATAAGCCTTTTTGCTATTATTTGTGAACAAAAACTCTGAATTGTTTTCATCTTTTGGATTATCAAACTTGATATAAAGTAGTGATATATCAAACTAAATATAAAATATATCGGTTTGATTTGCCGCTTGAAATAACAGAAAATTTAAATTTTCCGTTGGTTAAACACGCGCCTTTTGAGCATCAAAAGTTGTTACCTTGTACACCTGGGCTAGGAGTTATGTCCAGGTAGGTTGAGGCTACCTGGTATTCATATTTCGAAAAAGACATGGCGGATAGAAACGTAAAGGGTCAAGGCTCCCCAGATTGGGACTATTCTGAGAAAAAAAGGACACGAGTGACTTGCAAAATGTCTCAAAAAAGTATGATATATTGCGCTGCCTTCACAAGCAGTATTCTTTAAAATATTAATGGAGTACATGGAGCAGCTGGAGGAATAAAAAATGTGAAAAAAGACAGAGACGCTTTTAATAGCGGAATTTTCACAAGCGTCGTTTGATCCAAACTCCTTTAAGGCAAAAACAGTTTCCGAGAGTTTGTGCGAGTACGTTATTAGAGATATGGTGTTCACTTAATGCTGTATAGAGTGACGGGTATTAATTCTTCCGTAATGCCATGAATCCGAGGCAATTCCGATTTTTTCTTTCTTATTTGTTTGTTTCCATTTTACTATTGACAAGCATTTTTTGAAAAAAGCGCATTAAGCAATGTTGTTGATTAGCATCCGAATAGCACCGCGTTAGGAATATTAGCACGCGCACTGTATTGATTATTAACCGTTTCACTTTCAAATTTGTCAAAAGTTCGTAAAATGTTCACGGGTAGTTTATTTTGTGCAAACGCGATTTTTCTAAAATTACAAACAACTGCACATTTAAAATTCGCGCAATTAAATTATATATATATATATATATATATATATATATATATATATATATATATATATATATATATATATACATACATATGTGATACAATACTTTTTCGCACATCGCGTACTAGCTGGAATTGCGCGAAATAAAATAGAGCGGAAAAATATCTAGGACTACAGTAGTTGATTGTTAAATACAAAAAAAAAAAAAAAAAAAAAAAAAAAGATCTGTCATCATAAAGTACACCACGCAGGTCAGCAGTCTGTACATGTACTTGTGGACAATTATCCTGTTATTTCTGGTGGATTGTTGACCGTAAGCATTATTAAACTACCGTTTGTTTTATATGCTTTAATGAAATTCAGATATCATTGACAAAATAATGAACATGATCTGATCATAAACCTTTTTCATTGTCAAAGATTTCTCATCTTTTAAGCCATTGTGAAGGCCATGTGAAAACGTGAGATCAAAATACAACCTTTATGTTTCAAATAATGCCGGTTGTCGCATTATTGTACCAGTGCCAAGATATACGAGCCTTACATAGTGAGCTGGTGCGCTAATGTGTAATACCCATGATTTCTGTCTATAGTAATGTGCTGTCCTACTATGGATTATGAATGATTCACATAATGTGCGAGTTAAGCACAGGCTAGGCAACACGACACAGAAATGATAGAGCTTAGGTATGTATTTTTAATTGAAATAGGACGCACCTATTTCACAGAAACGCAAGGAACCGCCACCTGTTTGGTCTTGTCACTGTTTTATTGTTACTTTTGATTTATTTTTGTCGCTTTTCTTTTGTTTGCGAGCGTGAGTGAATGTAAAATGGATCTAGTATAGAGCTCGACAAGGCCTGATGACATGACATTGTTAATTAATTAAAATGGATCCCCGGTCCATTTTTGTCAATGATCATGCAATGTATGCGAAAGGTTTCCTTCAGTGAATCATTAATAGTCATTGGCACACGCTGTACAATTATTTAATACACGATGAATAAACACGATTGATTGATAAACAGCTGTACTTAACTCTTTAAGTGTCAAATTTTGGACTGAGTCAGCAGCTTTTCTCTGGAACTAGAGGCATGCTGGTACTTGAATGAAAGGCCTTTTTTACATGGAGTGCGAATCTGAGATCCCAATGATAATTCAGACTAGTTTCACTTTAGCAGATGGACTTTATACGTGATTGGCCTTGAAAAAGTTAATGGTCATGCTTTACTTATGGACAGTTTAACTCCTCTTTTGTGTGTTCTGAGAAAGTAAACAGACATCTTCCTCTTATATTGCAGATAAATGACTACTTACGTGAGCAGATGTGAGGATAGACAATAACAGAACGCCTTCGTTGTGTTCCGATGGAATGACTGGTACTCGGTTTCCACTGTTTAAAACCAGCATCCACTTCCCGAAACCTCCATTGTCCAAAGCAGTTTTTTGCTAAAAAAAATAGAAGTGAAAACTCCGCATTTAAAGTGGAGGTGCAAAGCAAGAGATTTCTGGGAAGCTGGGAAGCTGGGAGCTAGTTAAATCTAGGGCAAATAGGATACCTCAGATGGGTACGAACACTCACTTTCATAGAAGCAATAACAAAGCGTCACGATGCTCTATTTATTCATGCACAAAACAGACTTTAAAAATATAATTAGGCACTTCGTCATTGAAATATTGGCCTTGGGCCTCGTTAATGGGCTGAAATCGATTATTCAATGAAGATGCTTCTCAACCAGTGCATATCACAATAAGTAACTTTGTAATGGAAATCCAATTGATCAGAAAAGCCTCCCGTGCGATGAACTTAAATTGAGCAAAAACAGGTGTGTTACATCTTTTGCAGTTAGTGACACGTGACTAGATTGGCCATTGCGCGTGGAATTCCGTGACTGAATGCAAAAGTGGATAGTACCTTTCAAGATCAGCTGATTTGTCAGTCATCTGAGCTTAAGTAATGGGTTTTCTTCCGTCGTCCATCCTTCCGCCCGTCCGTCCGTCAATAATTTACATTTTCGACTTCTCCGAAACTTTTAGCCAAATACGTCAAATTTGATGGGGATCTACCTTGGGTTGGATTTGTTCAAATGATCATACTCCAGTGAATTTTGGATTCTTTACGATTTCTCGTTTTGTTCCTTTTTTAGGCAAAATTTTAAAAATCTTTTCTTTAATCACCGGACCAAGTGCTTTGAAAATTCATAAGAACACTTCCAAGGACCTCTAGACCTTTATTTGTTCAACAGGTGGCGTTTAAATCTTGAAAACCCTTTTGTCTTTTCACTATTCATGACTTCTAAAAGCGTCCATCAGATTATTCTAAAACTTGATTGAAATGTATCTTGTAAAAGGGTCAAAGCAAAGTTGCTCACTAGTCAGTGAAACTTTGCATCCCTCTTTTTCATCGAATTTTCCAATTCGGTTACTTGTCGGTTAATGAATACATATATGTTAATAAGAGTGAAAGTCCATAAGGACTGTAATGGTAAATAACATTTTTGGTTTCTTCTGCAAGAACTTTAGCCACATTCCTTTCAAACTTGCCGGGGATGTACCTTATGCGAGTTTCTGCTGGTTTTTGATGCCTTTAGTTTCGTTTTGCTTCTCCAAAAGAGTCAATCAAATTGTTCTGAAACTTTGTAGAAATAAAGCTTGTCGGACTGTTACACTAAATTTGAGAGTAGGTAGGAACATTTTGCTCCCCTGCCTCTTAACGACTTTTTTCAGTTCAATTGCGTTAATGCATGCATCTCCATTGATTATAATATCCGTCAATCGGGATTGCAGTGGCCATTCACATTTCTGAATGCTCCAACGCCGTCATGTTATCATTTTAATTTCAGAGCATGTAACTTGGTCTTCTCCCGTCCAAGCTTGTTAGAATGAAAAGGTTCCAGCAATTGTTAGATTGTTTTGTGAATTTCATATTTTTTTCATAAAAAATGTTCTCTAAGTCGCCTGTCAAACTGCCTTAAAATTTTACAGGTTTTACATTTGTAGACCCCTAAACCTTAACTCTTCCAGTGTCACCTACGACTCGACTCGAACTAATCACAAGGAACTGCTCTTAATTATTTGTAGGATATTAGATTAACATTTCTTGTGAAAACACCCGTGATTCAAGTATCAACATGCTTATAGTTCCAGAGAATATAATGGTCTGCGTCAACATCTTTCCTGGGCATGGCGCTCAATGCGCACCAACGAAAGCTCTGAACCCGGTCCAAAATGTGACTGTGAAAGAGTTAATTTGTTAAAGCAGGTTTCGCAGCGATTCTTCGTTTATCTTTCACCAGTTATTGTACGTTTTCTTTTCTTGTTTTTTTCTGCTACTTAAATTGAACGTTGGATATTTCTCAAAATTGGTGTGAATGGACCTGAACTTAATCCGCACCATATTTGGTTTATACAAGGTCGTGCTATGATTGTTTTACCTTGAACAGATTGTGAAACTAAGGGCAAATCGGTATTAAAGGCTTTCTATGTATGTATTAGCATGCTTTTGTACTACAGGGATAGCAGCAAATCTGACATACCAGCTTTACATCGGTAATTTTATATACTAAACTCATAGTTCCTAGAACCCTAATAGAAAAATACCAGTCAAGTGTCTTCGTGAACTAAGAAAAAAGAAAAAAAAACCCAGGAGACCACAGTTTGTCAGTGGCGCCTTCGTTTTTGTCGTGGTCATCATTCATTGTCAAAAGAAGACCCCCGCACTTACATGCCAATAGAATAATAAATCACCATGCCAACGTGCATGCAATATAGTATATTATTTCACATTATACTAAAAACGCATTTATGTAAACTTGGTTACCTAAATGGTATACATGATGCTAAACTGGGGGTTTGCCAGTGCAAAAAGAGACACAAAGCACTACAAAAGACACACTGGACAGAACAAGATAACAAAGAAAAGCTAGTAACAAAACTATGTCAAACAATGCCACAGTGTACTGCATACAGGTAACAGAGATGCAAATACATATTGCATATACATGTAATTGTGCCCACGGTAAGACACAAAAAGTTTAGGCTCTATTATAAATACTTGAACCGCGCTACAAATAGTTTTAGGATATCTATTTGTCAAATGTTCACAACATATTACGATAATATTTAACGAAAGGTTGCTTGAAAGGTGAACAATTAATGTCCGGTTGATATCCAGAACAAGAACATGATACACCGTACTTAGAAGGAAAGCTTTGCATCATAAATGTTGGACAGGCCACGAAGTAGTGATACGTAGCCAGAGGCAGAACTACATTTTACCTCTTTAGATGAACACTTAATCCAGAGCTAGAAGCCGCGTGTGTGGTAGATTGAAGGAAAAAAAACAGAACAAAAAAAAAAAAAAAAAATAACAAAACAAAAAAACAAAACAAAAAACAAAACAAAAAAAAACAAAACAAAAAAAAAAAAAACAAAAAAAAAAAAAAAAACAAAACAAAAAAGAAAAAAAAAAAAAACAAAAACAAAACAAAAAACAGAAAACAAAAAAATCACCCATCACCATGTGCGCACTTTTTGTCTTATACAGCAAGAGAAGTTAAAATACTTTGTAAGATCAGACAGCGTTTGTCATCCGAACTCATTTGGGAGACAGAACCGAGTGATGTGTCGATAAGCGCCAAGCCTTTGTTGTACGTGTTACATACTGCTGCCATGACAAGTTGTGTGAAAATGTGATACCAAGATGTGGATGTGGATGGGATTCTAGTGTTGGAGCACCACCGGGAGAGAGAACAGGGTGATCTTGTTTGTTACTTTCGATGAGAAGATATCTGGCGTAGATTTGACGCCATTGAAAGTCATGGACTAAAGCCTACCTCTAAAAGGTCCGCTAACTATTAATTTTAAGATTTACGCAGATTCCCGGGTCATCAACCATTTCGTGGGCACAAAGGACATCTACAAATAATCTTTTGTAAACAAAAGGGAAACTTAACAAACCTAAATCTGTAAGCCCATGTACCGTTTGAACACAAGTAAGTCCAATATTCTAAGTGCAAAATCCTATTCCGTACCATTCAACGAAAACTGCAAAGTTCTAAATCATTACAGCAAACTACTTTGAAAAAGGAACAAGTCATATTCATAAAATTTGAAATTTAGAAAAAGTTTTAGGCTTTATTAATCCCATTAATCACCCGACAAGCCATTCTGCTAACTCATAACTGGCGGCACCATGTCTGCATTTCCAATGCAAATATCCTGAGCTGATGTCACATGTTATGTTATCAGTGATATCATTGCTATTCACTGAAAACAAAGGAGGGCCAAGGATGGAAGCTTGCAGCACACTGACCTTAACTGGACACCATGCAAAAGTTAAGCTTCTAGTAATATCTCTTTGATCATGATTGTATAAATAGCTTTTGATGAACCTAATAATGAAATTATCAAAGCCTGATTATTTCAATTCGCAACGAATGCCGGAGTGCCAGTATCTAGTCATGCTTTTCGCTAGAATATTGAAGATAAGCAAGGATGTAATTTTAAGAAAATTTGATGATCCCGGGGTTCTGATACATGGCTGAAATATGCCCGACAGAATGATAAAACACGAGACCCAGCCTTATAAAAGAAACCAAATAACCATACTACCTCACGGAATAAACGGACATCATTGGCAGTCTGAAGGAAAACTATGACGCAGGTTTGGTTCATACGATCTTGGACCTGTCTCCGGCTGTGGTGTGCGATTTGCTTTAATTGGTCCAGGACCTGGTAGTCAATATCGCTGTTTGGATACGGAGCGTCAACTAACTTCGTCAGTACACAGGACAGTGGTGGGGCATCTGAAAATAAATCAATCAAGATCAGACAACTACAGACTAGTATGCCGCACGCACATAGCGATTCCAGTCTTATCTGCAGCCGCACGCACATAGCGATTCCAGTCTTATCTGCAGCGTAAACACTTCTTTTTATAATCGTTTATAATCTAGCATGCCTTCTCTTGTATGGAATCAGATTTCAGGTTCGACACAGGAAAACACACTTGGGGAACCATGCGTGTCTACTGCATGCATCATCCGGGCAAAAATGCTTTTCATCACGAACCTCGTGCATTTCTACACCAACATAAGACTAAAACGAGAATCCCAAAATCAAGCTACCTACATGTCAACAAGTTTTTTGCACAAGTTTGTTCGCTTTGCGCAAAACCATGTCAAGGGAAGGTGCTGTTCTCTCAGTCTCATTCTGACCATAAAAAGTAAAGATGACTTTTTCCAACATTTGGTTTGCTTTTTAGCATCAGGAGAATAGGAACATCAAAAGCAGTTTATGTGTACATGACCACAGCGCATAACCACCATGGTCTCTCCATAATGCAAAATGATTCCTGCTACTACTTTTACTTACCCATGGCTCCACAAGCCATATGCTAACGATGGTTTTCACATTTAGCGTAATTCTCCCGATATGAAACATGCACTTTTAGTGTCACTTTTATTTTTAGAGCACGGGAATGGTCATTGAAAGTTACGCAATCCAAGAACTTTTTAACCAGCTCCCACCAGTGGGCCAATTTTGTGAACTAGTTTGAAGTTGTGAACATCTGTCACCTCATAAATTAATCTCGCTGATTTGAGTATCAAAATCGATCGATCAAGAAAGTGTTCACCATGTTGTTGATGTTGTAAATTATCCACCAGATTATTGTGAAGGAAGGCTATTCGTGTTATACAACTTTATAAAACGAATTTTGCACGACTTGTGTAGATAAACCGAACACGTGGCGACCAAACAATTCATGGTGGCCGCCGTGTTAGTTTACATCGTTTTTTTCAGCTGTGATTATTATTAACATTCAACAGATGAAGGGCTAATTCCAGGCAAGTAAAATTGTGACGGTTTAGCTGTAACAAGGGGAAAATATAAATCTAAGCAACGAACTTTATTGACATTGCAGGTATGCGCTTATATGAGCTGTCGGACGTCACAGGCGTTAAACGTGCTCCATGGCAAATGCCTGTAAACCCCCGCTCTTCATGTTGTACATTATCAATCATTTCTTATCTTCTATCTTTTACGATTCTCTACGAATCGCTCGCCTTTCCCCCTTTTGGTCGTCATTTTTTCTGTCTCCCACAGCATGCAAGTTGCTGTCTGCGCCGGCAATGCCAGCGTTCTCACCGCACCGACGGAGGTGACGATTTAGAACCCGTATACATATGGCCAGTTTCACAAGCAAATCATCATTAGTGTTAATATGTTCTAAACATATATTACAGATGGGTTTCAATTGTTGAACATGTGATTGTTAACTTGCTTTCAAACAATCAGTCACTTTGATTTGGAATTTACATTTAATACCCCCTAAACTGAAAAAGAAAACTACTTAGTGGCACAGCAAGTGTAGGATGCTTACAGACTGCTTCCATATGTGAGCTAAAATACCACATTATAGATTACTTTTCACATTTTTAAAAATTAAGGTCGAAATATTAAATCATTTAGAGCAATAGTTTTGACTTAGGTGGTACCTAACTGCAACGCAGATTGCTTCATAAAGACTTTATTACAATTCATGTGTGGCCTGTAATTCCTATCCAACTTGACAAAATTGTTTTAGACCAATACGAAGCTATTCCAACATTTGTGTCAGTGAACGTCATAATTAGATTTATCAACTTTGAAGGAACGTATTACTTATACATAACACCCCACTGAGGCACCGAATTGAAACATGTGAAATCACCTTCCAGCGAATTCCGATGGAAATAGGCCTCAAATCAATTTTTGAAAGCTGAACTATGAAAAATTGCTGGCCCGTTAAATGCTTATACGTTATCACTAACCGTCAACGCAATAAAATGTGTTATTTCACCAATCTAGTAAAAGAGTCAAACTACCACAAATTAAAATAACTGAAACTCAGATTGAAAATACTGCCACTTTGAATTTTCTGGGAATTACGCTACGTTCTGTGACTCTCAACATTTGTGCTTTCGTATAAGTCTCGGTTTATATGGACATTCCATCTGAGGTGCTTATCAAGCCTCAGCATCTCACATGGAATTGCCATATTGATAGAGCCTGTCATACAATATTAAGAATCTTAAGCCTTTTTCTGGAAAACCATTCTCCCTCTAATCGCTAAAATAATCATTTATTATACCTTGATGTTACCCTGTCTTGATTAGGCATTTTATTTTGGGGATCTAAATCTCTATACATGTGTATCTTAAAGTTGTAAAACGGGTAGAATAACAGGTTGCAAATATATAATGCTCATACAGATCCCTTACTCAAGGCTTTGAAGTTACTTAAAATGGGTGACTTACTTGCTATTTTTAAATTAAAATTATTCCGTAAAATTGTTGCACCGTAGATTTTTATATTAAAATTATTCCGTAAAATTGTTGCACCTTAAATTTATCAATAATAAATTTCTTGGCAATCTTCAAAGGCCACCCTTGCAAAACTGAGATATACATAGATACAACATCAAAGTCTTTAGTAATGTGCATTTCTGAATATATAACCACAGTTATGTTAAAAAGTGTGGAAGGTTTTTATGCCAGGAAATACCCCCAAAAAAATTATCAAGAAAAGTGTAAATTCTTGAATTGTTTTGTCTGTCAAGAACAATAATTCCCGCTATTTACATGTTCTCCCAAGGGTACGTTTCAGTATTTAAAGGTACATTGGTACCTCCTTTATTCCTTAAAATTAGTACTGATATTGTAATTACCGTTTAATCTATTAAAAAAACAGTTAGGGTGGCTCCTGTGATAGCGACTTATCTATGTCTTAAAAGGAGTCTCCCTGACCTACTAGTGTACATTTTCTATAAATCTTATGTTCTATATTTTGATGACAGATGCATACCACTTGTGGTCACATAAAATTATTCGGAGTCATAAATCCTATGCTCTCGTGAATTTTAACAATGTAAACGCATTCCACATATACAGTACATTTTCTTTTAAACAAGCTACGCTTTATTTTAATGTCTATACATTTACTTGCATGGCGTTTGCATTACAGTGATGACCGAATGATTGTGCTTATGGAAGGAGGGGCTAGCAATAATTTGTTCAAATTGACACTGCATTCCATTTGTGAGAAAAGAAAACTTATGACTCCACGAGTTTCTCACCCTCGTACTTTTAACAAGAGGCTCATGGGCCTAATGCACTGCTGACCAAAATCGGCAAAAATCATTTCCTGAAATGTATCCTACCATAACCTTGAAAAATTAATCAAAGTCATCCACAGTATGCAATATCAGACTATCGCATGATACAAATTTGTGGTGCAATTGGCATCATTCGACTTATGGGTATATAGATAGATAGATAGACAGACAGACAGACAGACACAGACAGACAGACACACATACAGACAGGCAGACAGACAGACAGACAGACAGACAGACAGACAGATAGATAGATAGATAGATAGATAGATAGATAGATAGATAGATAGATAGATAGATAGATAGATACTTTATTTACCCTGGGTAACATGTATTAGCAATATCATTGGTTTCCATCATGGCCCAGTCAGAAGGAAAATATACACAAAAGATGGTAGAAACAATATACAATAAATGAATTAAAGATAAAATGCACCAAGTTACGTCATATATAATATATATTAATGGAATCAAAAGTTAGACAAAAATACATTCCAAATATGTGTTTAAAATATAGGTATTTGAAGGACTGAACACTTGTTGCAGGTCGTACTTCTACAGGTAAAGAGTTCCAGAGCCTCCCCCTTGGTATTGCAAAATTCTTGAGTTGCGCTTAATTTGGCTCTGGAAGTTGATACATAATTGCGAGCTGCTAGTGTGGTGTTATTTTATAATCTCTGGTCCCACACGGAAGGATAATCCATGCTGCAAAGTTTTGTAATTCCAACTGTATAAATTTTGTTTACAGGCCGTCCCCAAACAGTATAACAGAAATCCTAGTATGGTAGAACCAGTACATTGAACATCTTGGCTGCTCTGTTTTGCGGACTCAAATTTTGAATTCGTTTTAAAATGACAATCGTCTATGAAACTTTCTTGCATACTCACTCATGCTGCAGTGCCCATCCAAATTTGAATCAATATGAACACCCAGTAAATTGGCATTTGAAAATGGCTCCAAAATTTTGCGTTCATATTGGACATTCAGTTTGGCATTAGAATTAACCTTGTTGGTGGTGCCAATGAGTTGAGATTTAGTTTTACCGACATACCAAGTCATGTTATTTTTGACTATCCATGAACCCACACGTCGGAAATCCTCTGACAGTTTTTCCACTTCTCCGACAGAACTACCAGAAACCTAAAGAGTACTATCGTCGGTTTACATATAAATCTGAAACTGCTTCACAACTTTGGCAAATCATCTATATACAATAAAAAGCGAAGAACCCAGTATAGAGCCCAGGGGTATCCCAGTGGTTACCAAACCAAAATTTAATAATTCTCCCTGCCAGCACGTAGCTTGCTTCCTGTTATTGAGATAATCCCGAAACCATATCCATTCCGAGCCTTTTATACCATATACTGTCATTTTATATAATAAAATTGCATGGTCGAGAGTGCCAAACGCCTTTCTTAAATCAATATTTAATAAACCAGCATCCATATGTAATATCCACTTGTCGACTATATGAATTAATGCCGTTTTACATAATTGTCGGTGCCTAAACCCAGACTGGTATGAATATAGCAGCTTGTGATAATTTAAGTAGTCAAACAAGTAGTTGTGAACATGACGTTCTATGTTTTAACTGAGGATGGGAAGCAACGGTACTGGTCTGTGGTTTATACATCGCTTATGTCCCCAGATTATTAGATAGGTACTACTTAAGCTCCAATAATCTACAAAAAATACCAGTGGACAATGACTTATTTGTGATATGTGAGATAGAATGGGACATTTTACAATGTTCTTCCTTAAGAGGCTGAGGGCCCATGCCATCAATGCCTGTTGCCTTAACCTTGCTCAGGATTGAAATTTGTTTCCATAAAGATGGGCAAGATAACAGGAGTGGTAAATGTCACATTTGGTGGCACTTGAGTGTCCATATGAAAATGTTCGAATGAGTAAATGCAGTTGTCAACGATACTTATGCTGATGAAAAATAAAGTTAAATGCTCTGGCAAGAGCATTATTGTCTGTCCAAGTTTGGCCATTACTTTTCAAATCGTTTGCCATGGCTGATTGTTAAGGTGGTAATATCTCTTTAAGAGTCTTCCATAAACCTTTCGTATCTGAAATATTTTCATTAATAACTGATTCGTAATATTAACGTTTTGTTTCTCTAAACAAATCAGTTATATGATAACGGGCACACCTGTATGAAGTCCGTAAGTCCGATGTTGATGATCTATATATATTATACATTGCGAGTCAAATTCAATTATTTTTCAGGATATGGAATTTTGTATCTCTCAACACCTTTCAACTCCTAATTCCCCTTACATTTAGGGTAGCGCCACTAGTATCACAGGCCGCCGGGATTTTGATCTCTTCAGCAATCCCACTAAATTTCATGAAATTTTTTAAAAGATTTTGGAATGCCGGACCGGTCAAAATATTTTAGCATTTTGACCCATATATTGCATAATACTTGAGGTGCTACAAACATTGACGTTGACAAATTAGACAGTGTCATTAGCATATCCAAACTGTAGTCCTAATGAAACAAATCCAAGTCAATTCCGACCAAAGGCAATGTTCTTTGGTATGTATAACTGAAACACATACATTTATAGTTCGTATTTACCCAAAAGAAAGCAAAACGTAAGTGTAAAGGTCCATAGGGTCGAAAAAGCCATGTCCAGTTTTAACATGACAGAATGCAAATTGTTTTGTTTGAAATTATAGGTCTATGTCAGTAAATGGGCTTGAACAGGTGCATCATTCATGCGCATACAGGACCATACAATTTATGAAAAGGGACCAAAGTTACAATTTATGAGCACTTAAAGTTATATGAACCAAACTCAAAAACTGTGGGGTGCTAAGCATTCACAAGTTGACCCCTATATTTCAGCTGACCCTTTGAATATGACGTTCCGCTCCAATTAAACAATTATTATGTTTCAAATAGGCCCCTAGTATCCAGCCCTCTATATATGGTCGCTTTATTCAAATCTGGTAATAACGTTTCGAGTTTTTGGGGAAAAAAATCCTGTGAACTTAGACAATCTCCAAATACCCTAATGATTGTTGTGACCCTAACATTATGTCTGCAAAAACAGTTATATGGACCATGTAATCCAGTGTAATTTTGATCTGGAGGCTAAATTTTCTTTGCCTTCCATGCCCAAGCTGAACCATGCTGTTACAACATAACCTCTTTCAACTTTACAGGCCTGATAACCTAACAGCAATTTGTCAAGGTCACTGACTTTACATAACGGACTACTGTTGGGCATGGCGATATATCCTATCAAATTGGCAAGTTTAAGTCAATTGCTTTTCGAGATATGGAATTTGGTATCTTTGAACACATTTTGGCTCACAGTTTCCGCCAGATTATATGCGGCGCCACTAGTATTATAGGCAACTAAAATTTTGACCTCCTCCACATCCCCACTAAATTTCATGAGAGTCTATCAAACATGAAGGATGCTAGATAAGTCACAAGAGTTTCATATTTTGACCTGTTTATTACATTTTACATAATACTATAGGTCGCCCAAAGAATGTCGACATAAGCTTAGATTCGTATACACCTGATTAGTCCTAAAATTTATATAGAGCTACCTTGAGAACTGTGGACTGTATCGTGCACACAAGCAAAAAGTTAAGGGACTGGCAGAATGGTGGACAGCAATGCTTGATCGCATAATCTCTGCGACCTGTTGTCAGCAGAGCTTAAACCCAGATATTTAAAATTACCCTTATACACTTTTTGGCGATGAAAGACAAGCCTAGAATCATATTTATTAATATTTATTGATATCATACTCGTTACCATACCAGAAGACAGCATTATTACTTTATGGGAAATACTAGTCATTCCTTTTTTCAGCATTCCATTTGAGGGCTGTACTGGTTGTCTTTCCTAATAATTATTTCTTGCAATTTTAATGATAAGGGGTAAGGACGTGATTCTCGGTATGCTGCAATAATACTTCCTGAGTAATAGGTACGACATGTAAGAAAATTTAGAAATAATGTCTGGGTTGCTAAGTGCGGAAAATAAAGTGACAACCAGCACGCAAATATGGTAAGTAAAAATGCTCACTATAGCAATACAGATTATGCATGATCCCTTCTCCGTACTAGTTGTGTCCTGACATTTAGTTCTATCAGAAAAGGAGCCGCAGTTTTATATTTCTATAGCAAATTCCAAAACAAAAAGGGTGTTCAAGAAGCCAATGCACCGTAGCAATTTTGTGTCCTGGTGTTCAAGAAGCTTTGAGGCCATTGGCCGCAAGCGGACAGTGGGTGTAATTACATCAGTCCTGTGTTAATCCTTGTTTTGATCCTTTTCCACTCAAATCATCAAAAGGTCATCAGATGGAAATTGTCACCTATGCAAATGCTTCACCTTAATCTCTTGTTGATATAACATTTGGTTGATTAGAATTATACACAACGAAATATGATTCGAGTGAACAGCTTTCCTGTTGCTTCAGTCTGATGTTAACAAGGAAGCGATTAAAGCGCAACGGTGCAGATCTTCGATCAAGAGGTCCGGAAAAGTGAGCAGTTCATTGGTAACTCTCTGAGTATAGGTCACTGTGCGTAGACATGGCTGTGCATGCGTAGAAAAATGAATCCTGAGAAAATATGAAAGATTTCCTGAACGATGAAAGCAAGCCTCATGAAAGTTTCTTCCAGGTCCAATGTTAGAAAGAACACACAAGGAGGACATAGCTGGTAGCTCAGGCAATAGTCATACGTGAACTTTGGAAGTATGGGATAACCACTGCACTTCATGTATTTTCATCTACAGAAGTATTGGGGACAATAAATCTTTTATGCATAGGTTAATTTCATTCCACATTTTTGCCTGGTATTTCCTTATAATTATACTTCCATAAGGTGATATTTATCTATACTTGTATCTGGTTCATCTACCATTGTATAATCATGTGTTGATCTTGTAATGCATATATTATTGTGTGTGGGACACCCACCAATGGTTAGCCTACTGGTAGCATATTATGTGGGAACCTTCGTAGCACTGATGCAGAATAATAGGATATGTGCCTCCCAACCTTGGTAAAAAGCAGAAACATAAGTACATTGATCCATATGAAGAATCTTACTCTCCAGATACTTCCAGATTATTTGCGTGATGTTTTCCCACAGATCATAATCCTTATTGATACAATACTGAGCAAACATTTAATATTTCTCAGTGTAGACGCAGAACTGAACTCTTTCACCAGTTTTTCTTTCATGCCCAATGATATTTGAGAACCCTCTGCCCTTTGACGTTGAAAGCTCAAACTTCTTCACAGACTTAAAAAACCACATTGCTGTTTACATTCTTTAATTTGTTCAACAAGTTAAATTATACTATGTCCGTTAAAACTTTCTTGCTGTTTGCCATACAAGGCTGAGAAAGGGCCGTAGCCAGCTGAATGCACAATTATTTCATTTTGGTTTATCTGGCTCTTCCATATGCCACTGTAGACAAGGTGTGGAGAATGTATATTACTACTGGTTTATTTGTTCACACTGTGTAATCAAAGGAATCAGGTGCATGCCACTGTAACTTTTCGTTTGAAATGGGTCTTACTTGGAGGTCTGGATTGCACTTTTGAGGTTAAAGCGATGTTTTTAGTCTATGTGTTTAAAATGTTCTAATTTAGTTCACAAGGAACAGAGTAAGCAAAACCGTACCCTCACGAGTGTTCATGTTCTACACAATTTACTGTTTACATTTGCTCCGCTATTGGTCTTGTGGAGCTTGTGAAGTCTGCCTTCACGGTGTTGGCTAGTGTCACGCTCATGCACCAAAATACCCTTGCTTTATTCAAAAATCTTATGACTTTCATCGAGAGAATAGCATCAAGGTTGTTGGTGTTCCGTTACAGTGTCTCTTCTCAGCTGGTGGGATTTTTTATGGCTTGGACTGCTTCATCTGCCAACAGCCGTTTGCAGGTCCCTCACCAGCCTTTCCTGGAAGGAGGTTTGGATTTGGAAAATATTGGAATTGCAAGAGAGCGGAAACTACCGAGCGGGGGTGGGGGGTGGGGGGGGGGGGTGTTGAGAGTTCCAAAGGTAGGAGCGTTTGGGAAAGTAACAAGCAAAATAGTGTGTTCTGGCGAGTGTTTGGGTCAAATTTTTGCCCAGCAAATTGCAGAATAGGGCTTCAATATATATATACATATATATGATATATGTATAATTCGTTTTGTGTTTTTTCCACCCTTTTTTTAGTCAAGTGGGGGAGGGGGGGTTGTTCGAACCCCTGAGCCCCCCCCCCCCCCCCCACGGGCCTGATTAGGCAACTGGCAAAATGCAAGGATTATATTATTATGTGACGGGTGCCCTCGAAGGCCCGCGAATCGACTTTATCTATTGCTTGCTTTTTTTGTTTTTGTTTTCCCTTTTGTATATTTTTTGTTTGTTTTTGTTTTTGTTTTTTTTGTTTTTTGTTTGTTTTTGTTTTCATTTTTTTTTTCGTTTTGAGTCACTACGGGGAGCGAGACGAATGTCACGTCTTTTATTTAGGGGCACTTACCAAGTTGACATATGTCTCTCAGGTACCGGTAATAGGCACACGTAACAAATATTCCACACTTACTACCTCTATTTAGGATATTTCATAACGGGCGGCAGAGGAAAAGGTTACGCCACTGGGCGATTAATATGGATTACAGGCCTTGCAAGTCAATGTTTCAACAACCGGTTTTATCTTCTTCCTCCTCCAGCGATCTGCGATTGTAAAATTCAGTGTGCCTCACGTGTTTGACTACTTCTCCGTTTTTCTGCTCATGTTGACACTGACAAGATTAGCCTCCGCCATCAGTGCATTGTGATCACGGACCTTTCCTGCTTGCTTTCGAGCAGATACTGCGCACCATCTGGAGGCAAAGAGAAGTGGCCCGCATGTCTTGTTTTCATATGGGAAGTTCCGATTGGGTTCCTCGCCAGGAGAACTTGTGCATGGATGGCATTTTAGTTGAATGAAACACGTATACATGAATGGTATTCGGCTGCTCGACTGTTTCATCGACAATTATGCAATAATACAAATATTCCACACTTACTACTTCTATTTGGATATTTCATAACGGGCGGCAGAGGAAAAGATTACTGATATTTGTGCCCCCCCCGACTTTTGTCATATATTAAGGCCGTACACGAACCTTTCTCATCTGGACTAAGAATGATCTAAAATATAACAATGCTTAATGGAGTCGTCCAGCTGTTAAAAAATAATACGGCGCAACACAATGATCAGAGATCTGACACAATGCGCTTTCTTCACTAACAACTATATCATTAAGTCTCGACATGCTCACTTCTCATCAAGCTTGCAATGAAAAGTATTATAAGAAATAAATGTCTTTAAAGCCATTGGAAGTCTGTGTCTGTCCTATTTACAATACGTTAATGACTTATTGAAACATCAATCACGTCTGTGTCTCCGTTGCTCCATTGCTTACGTTAATAGGTTTTTAGTAAATAATATATTGAACACTTGCTGAGTTTACTTCTAAGCTGCATTGTTTACAATAGCATACTGATGACTAGTACATGACCCAAGTGGGCAGCAGTCCAAATGTGTTTAATTACGTTTCCCAATAGGACTACTAAATGCTCTTTTGTTTATCCAAGGAAGACACTGCTGAACGTGCCGAAAGCCAGCTGTCCAAACTACCGCATTGATGAATGGCTTTTTAGCACATATCCAGATATTGGTAAACTTTGCTTGTCCATGGACAATACTGGCCGGAAGATTCCCAATTAAAACAAAAATACGAGAGACCTGTCCAATCACTTCTTTAAACAAAACATACTTGTTGGCATTGTACCATTTTGTTTGCCCGTGGAGAAAACACTGCTGTAAGATTTAGAATTTAACAAACCCAAACACATATCCACACGGTTCCTTGAAGATTACTTTACCTGATAGTGTACTATAGAGATGCTAATGCTAGGAAACAACCACTCTGAAACCACAGAGCCCAAAGTGCGTTTGATGCTGAATTTGATCCCAGAATTAGATTTAATGTCATTCTGTCCCTGAATTACTTAATCCTTGGCCTAATGATTGATGAAAACATGTACATGTGGATTAATCAGTCTGTGCTCTTAGATTTATTCTGCGCTTTGCGATTTCTCTGTCAAATATAAACAATTGATTCTGCTTCCATGCAACACCTTTTCTGCAGGTCGTTAAAAAACGAAGGATCAAAATAGGATTAATCCATAATTTTGAACTACAAGACACACTTTTGGCACAAGAGTCATGAAAATAGAGATTGGTTTAAACCAAAATTGATGACGCGTTGTTGAACCCATGATTAAGTAATTAAGTTGATTTTTGTTATGATCCTTAATTAGTATCAGATTAAAATCCTTAGTCATTAGGGCCACAGGCCCTTTACAGCATATTTGAATTTCTGTGATCACGTGCCCCGGTCTGTGGCAAGTTCTGTGAGCACCTTATGTGGCTACACTTGACTACTTTTGAGTTATATTTTAGGCAAACATTTGCTCTGTTTTTTTCTACCATTTCCAAATCTTAAAACGTCATAAAAAAGATGTTGACGACAGCCATTAGATGCGCTTGCCCATGGGTACGACCTTCCTGGTGGCAAAGGTTTATAGTCCAAATACTGGTGCGGGAAGTTTTCAAGAAACATATATATATATATATATATATATATATATGATTTTTGACAAACTATCACGACGGGCAAATTATAGAAAAAAAAAGAATTATATATTAGGAAAACAAAACACATCAAAACAGCTATTGCTGAGATCAGTGTAGCAGTATTCTGAATTGTCGAGTGGGCCCTTTCCATGTCGCCTGGGTATGCTTCGTTGGTTGCCTTAAAATATACCCTGATTAGAAAAAAAGGAGCGGTCCCACTTGTTTTACATCATGCCTATTTGGAAGGGTGCACGTCAACTTGGCATAGCTAAATCCTTCCTCTCTCAAAAACAAAGGCCTGTCGCCTGATGATCTCGACGACTAGTCATATTGAATGTCATATTGAATGTCAATGATATCTCATGTGCCTGCAGCAGGCTATTTCAATCAAATGCGAAGCTGAATACTGGATGCATTGCGTTCACACTGGGGCCAATAAAGCTAGACGTTGGCATCAGAATCTATTGAAGAAAAATTTATGTTGGATGAAACATGGTATGTTGATAGATCATACCAACAGAAAACTTTGGACATGTTCAGTGACTTCGAGGTGACTGAAGTGACCTTGGTTGTCACTTTGTGATCTAGATAGGACCTTTAAGACATTTTTCTTCTTTTTGACTCATTTATAACAACACATCGCAAAAAGCGAAAAGGATTAGTGGTGTAAAAATTTGCATAGAACTATTGGAAAAATCGAAATTAGCCTAAAATGACAAAAATGCAAATGGTGTATCTTGCAACAGTTTATTCCATTTTTACACGATAGACATACATTTCTAAATAAAATACGTAAAAGAAAAAGATGATACTCCGTTTTTTAAATAAGGATCGTACAAAAGTCTGACGTTTTCAAGAAATTACGTCCATTTAACTTTTTTTTGGCTATAAACCCATTGTTTGCGACCAACATGGACTGAGAAATCGAAAAGGAGGCTGGGATTTTAAACTGATACAATTTCCCTAAAATTAAACAACTTCACGTGAACTTTTGCCAAAGTCATCTACTCTTTTAGCTGCTTCCGAACCAAAGCAATTTGAAACGTTTCTGATATTTACCTTTTCTACCGACAATTTTCTGGATCAGTTAGTCTTTGGTTATATGCAAAATCGTTTTTTATGATAATCCTGAGACTTCATTGTTTTCAATTAGAACGGCCATTTTGAGTATTTGTATCAATATCTGAGTAACAATTGCCATAGAAATCTGTTTATAGCTACATTTTGGTGATAAAGGTCAAAGGAAGGTCAAGGTATATATATATATATATATATGACATATCTCACTACCTGCCAAGTTTCATGCAGATTGACTTTTAACTTTAGAAGATAATACCAAATGTATTCGTAATTAAATAAAAATTGGTCATTTGTCCCCATGGTGATTACCACTTCTTTGTCTTATCCCGTATCCAGGTCTAATCTCAATTCCAAGCTTACTTTTTCTTACCCTGCACTGGACCGTAGACTTAGCTTTGATAGCCATGTCACGCAGCTCCATGATCACGCATAATATTAATTTTGCAATGTTATTCTGAGCATACCGTGTTATACCAATAGGACCGTTTACATTTTTTCTCCACAGCATAATTATAAGACATTTGCTAGGCGTACTGATGCAAACAGGTAAACAGAGAAAGAGTTCTGTTTACCACGGTTCAGCTTTTAAGACATTAGGCTATTTGTTTGTTTATAGAAATTTTTTCTTCAAACAGATTTATTTTGTCGATGCACGAAAATCAGCATTTTGACAGGGGCCTGGGAGTTTTAAAGACGAAAGTAAATTTCGCGAAACATACCAAGGTCACTCAATTTGGATACAATGAACAACGAATTTCTTCTTGTTTTTACATATATGAGATGGTTTGTGCTTTCCTGCCTCCATTTGCGTTGTGTTGCGTACAGGTCACGGAAACCTACTATTAAGATCACGGAAACTTATCATTAAGATCATATTACTTTAAGAATACTTACTTGAAGGACTTAAGTTATCTGCTGCTGTGACTAAAACCAGGTATAGAATACTTATTATATAACCAAGCTTTAAATCACATTCCTGTCACCAGTTGCCAGAATAACGAACAGACAGATGCAGCAGAAGATAAAATAAAAGATACTTTGTTACTCACAATTCTTGGCATTAGACACCAAGATGATATGCTTGATTCTCCCAACTTTCAGTATATCAATAATTGCTTGAGTTATCTGCTGTATTAATGGGGTGTGTTGTCCTTGGGCAGGGCACGGATCTTGATGGCACATCTTTCGTGCTGTCGTATCACAAATAGATTCGCAATCGTCTGAAACAGAAGAATTGCAAAACAGTGGAAATACTGTTCCGGGGCCGATTACACAACGCCATGGGAACATTTGCGTCCATGCACACTGACGTTAATATTGTAACATTTCCATGATGGCTTAATGTAAATTGCATTTTTTTTCAATCAAAGAAACATTACGTGACTTGTCAATACAACCAGATAGCAATGTTTCCTTATTATTGAATATATGCGAAAACTAAAAGGTGTGATCTATCAGCATGGTCCATGTGTACAAGTGTAACTGATAAATTCTGGGGCTCAGAGCCATGTCACGCCACTCACTAATTATGCATCATATTTGGCACAGACGTTTTTTTATATTTATATAGAATATTTTTTATTTTCTTAGTCAACTCTTTCAGTGCCACATTTTGGACTGAGACAGCAGCTTTCCTCTGCGCTCTTTGGGCGCAATGCCGCTAAAGCGCGCCGAGGAAAGTTGTTGGCCTTGATTGTTATCTTTATGATACGACAGTTATGTGGGCTCTTCAATGAAATGTCATTTTGCAAGGATATGGCTCTTGCAGCGGTATCATAATTCAAAGCAGGTCATTTTAATTAGTTCGACTTAAGTTGCAGTTGGCACTAGCAGGGTTACACCAATGGAACTGTTTATTTTGATATTCTTGAGGGTACATATATATATATATATATATATATATATATATATATATATATATATATATATATATATATATATATATATATATATATATATATATATATATATATGTAATTGCCTCATAGCAAAACGATTCAACAGCATTCACTGATCAGGTTGCGTGAGCATCATGCTGTTCAACATAAGCAGGGGATCCTAGGTGCTACGGTGAATCTTTTGAAATAGGAAACATTAGACATTCACGGATTGCAGGGCATTTCAGTTGGAAAATATTAACGCCTACCAAGTCGGAGAAAAAGACCACAATAATTGAAAAATTGAGTCAGAGAAAAGACTTGAAAAAGGAGTTTGATTCGATACTCTCTGAGTGTTTGAACAAAGAAAAATCCCAATAAGTTTTCGATGAAATGTTCATTGCGACCAATGGACTGTGCACAATATGCATATTGTAGGCTCAGCTGACCGAAAAGCTTACATTTTCAACTTCCTTGACGCAATGGATTTGGTCTTTTTGAAATCTTGCTCAGAACAACAATGCGGGGGCCTGCACTAAGCTAAGTATTCACGTCCAACGATTTTTTGAAATTTAGTAATTATATGCTGGTTTAATTGGGCAATTGTTCTCTCTAAAAATGTTTGTCCTTTGCATTACAATTAGACTGGAAAACCTTGGGTATATCTTGACGCAAACATACACAAAAAGCAGAGCTGTTTGTTTGTGTGTGTGTTTCTGTTCAATTCATGATATTTTTTGGTGCTTATGAGTGTACACCATCTCGAAAACCTACTGGTTCGTTTGGTCAGGCGTGGTATCTGCCAAATTCGTTCAGTTGGTAGCACTGTTGTTAAACCCTGATATCAAGTTAAATTTTTAAAATTACCACTACTCGACAGGAGTACATTTCACCGTATTAAATACAGAAATACTAAAATGTACATGCGTGATTATGCATTTCACTCTAAAAGTGTTGGTCAGATCCTTTTGTAAACTTGCTGTGCATATAAAGGTCAGGTTTCTACTGGTGCTTACAACACTTTTTGCTTTACTGGGTTCAGTATTTTGATACTTCGTGGCTCTTCTGTGGTAAGACTACTTTTAAAGCGATTTCTCTTGATCCACACGGGCAAACACCCCTAGAAAATTAATATTTTTCACACTTGGCAGATTTGAACCTTTGGTGGGTCTCTACCTATTATATTCAATACACAGGTTTCGTTTTCTTGTAATTTCTGGCTTTAAAATTGTGTGACGAACTCTTTTTTCCTCACAATTGTTCTTTAAATGGCACTGCGGTAATTCCCTTATTTGTTGACAATATGAAATACCACTGGGAAATTTCCTTCATGGGCCCAATTCTCCAAGGACATGTTTAGTTGTAGTGTCTAGATTAGACAGTGTCATTACCATATCCAAACCATAGTCATAATGAAACAAATCGAAGTCAATTCCGACCAAAGGCAATGTTCCTTGGTATATATAGCTGAATCACATAAATTTATAGTTCGTATATATCCAAAAGAGTGCAAAACGTTTTTGCAAAGGTTCATAGGGTTAAAAAAGCCTTGGCTAGTTTTCACATGACAAAATGAAAAAAAAAAAAAAAAAAAAAAAAAAAAACAACTTGACTTGAACAGCTGCACCATGTAGGACCGTACAATTCATGAAAAGGGACCAAAATCTGCAGCACATCAGATAATTTTCCAGCACAGGTTCCTATTTTGTGGAAAATATCAACAAAATTCAGCATTTAGAAGGTACTAGTTGCAACCACCGTCTCAACAATGATCATCTTCCATACAAGTTCACAAATTGACACTAACACAATTTTCAATCCATCAAAAAAGCCCCCTAGGCCTAAAATGACCGTCAACAAGGATCCAAACAACATGATTATACAACTTGATGTGTTTTAGACATTTGGCTTAAGGTATGATTATGTTTTAAAGGAGACAAGCTAAGACCGATTCAAAAAGAAACGTTTCTGAATGTGCAAATAAAGTGCTGAAAAGTCAATACATTGTCAGAATCTGCAATTGCATTGGTTCAAATGTCAAACATCAGCCAGAAATAAGTGACATCAGGCCTCAAAACACAAAATCGTAGTCAAAAATTGCAAGAACAGGAGTCAAATTGCATTACAATAGCCAAAAATTGTAAGCGCAGCTGTCATATTTCAAGTATGGTTTCCAGATGAATTTTTGAAAGGAAATTTAAATGTTCAAGAAAGCATAGAGTCCCACAAATCATCTAATAAGTTATTTATTAAGGTAATTATTTAGAGTTAAAAAATCGTAGTATGCCATTGTAAGTCATCTGTAAGTCAGCCAAGCATAATGTACATCTAACTCATTGTTCTATACAGTTAAAAATGTAAAACAGTCCTAATTATTGTAAAATTCTACTACATTTATCAGAGAAAGAGTTAAGTTTTATGAAAAGAAAGAAATAGAAAGAGAAATTTTGTTGAAATTCTTAAAGGTAAATGTTAGTATAGCCTTTTTGCATGTAACATTTTTGAATTTTTTCATTGATAATCAGACAAAGGTCAACTTGTCAGTCAGCTGATTTAAGTGCTAATTGTTTATACGAGAGAGAAAGAGAGAAAGAGAGAGAGAGAGAGAGAGAGAGAGAGAGAGAGAGAGAGAGAGAGAGAGAGACAGAGACAGAGACAGAGAGAGAGATTGGCCCATTTATTGAAAGTAACAATGTATCAGCTGTACATCAAACACTTACAGCCAACCTGACATGACCTTAGCAATAAAAAACCATATTCATCAGACAATTATAAAAAACAACATCTGTCCCACTGCATTTGGAACCCTTACTACACTGCAATGTGTGCAGAAAATGACTGAATGTTCAAATTGTTACCAAAATACATGAAAGTTCCCTGAGAAGAGAAGCGGACAACAGTTTTCAATGATAGTGATGAGACCAAACCGAATACCAGCCAAACCTTTTCAGATCCAGTATCTTCTACCTGACTTGGAATAGGTTTTAAGACATGCTAGAGTTCATCGTCAGAAGGACCCGTGACCAACAATAATGAAATTTAATTAAATGATGGCATCTTCTACCTGACTTGGAACATGTTTAAAGACATGCTAGAGTTCATCGTCGGAAGGACCCATGGCCAACAGTAATGGAATGTAAATGAATGAGGGTATCTTCTACCTGACTTGGAACAGGGTTGCCCCATCTGTCTATCAGTGGGAACAAATGAGAAGAGAAGCGGACAACAGTTTTCAATGATAGTGATGAGACCAAACCGAATACCAGCCCAACCTTTTCAGATCCAATATCTTTTACCTGACTTGGAATAGGTTTTAAGACATGCTAGTGTTCATCGTCGAAGGACCCGTGACCAACAATAATGAAATTTTATTGAATAAGAGTATCTTCTACCTGACTTGGAACATGTTCTAAGACATGCTAATGTTCATCGCGGAAGGACCAATGGCCAACAATAATGGAATTTAAATTAATGTGGGTATCTTCTACCTGACTTGGAACAGCGTTGCCCCATCTGTCTATCAGTGGGAACAAAGCAACCTCAGAGGATACCCCTGATACACACTCTAGATTTTCACATGCTGGTGTGCAATAGGCGACAGAGATGGTCAGCGGTAGATTCCATGTTGCTCGTACCATACTGATGACCAGACAGTGCAACCCTGAATATAAAAGAGCTGGGTACGACAAAGTTAATTTCTTAGAGAAGTGCGCATTTGAAGATAATATCAATGCCATGGATATTTTTTTCCCTAAATAAAGATGCAGTTTTTGACTAACATAATTGCCATACCATCTTTAAACTTGCTGGGGAAGTAGCTTGGGTGGGGCTCTACAAAGTGCATATAAATTATACCATGCTCCAGCAAATAAACATACCCCCGGTTTTTCCATTTTTGGGGAATATCGTAAAAGATATTCTCTGAAATTGTGCGGCTATTTGGAGACAGTCAGCAATCTCGGATTGATTTTGATCCCAAGATTATTCGTGATCAAAAAGGTCAATGTCAAGGTCAATGTCAATGTCAGTCCACCATATCAAAACACAGAACTATAACTCCAAATTGAAGCTATCTAGGGTCTGTTGAGGACAGGAAAGTTATCGTCTAGACTACCTTATTGATTAATATGGCAAATTCAAGATTAAAAAATGTGCGGGTACATTCATCGCATTTTTCATGTTTATTTTCCCTATGAATCCGTAGATCTTGTTTTATCGCTTACCCGGGCTTTGCTAAAGCAAAACTATTTTCATGAATGGATGTCAGGTATGGATTAATAAATGGTGATGAAGTCAACATGCAATACTTTAAAATGCCGTTACCGTGCAAATGGATTGAAAAAGAACTTCGCAAATAATGTTTTTATCGTAATAGTAATGTTTGGCTATATGATGAATATCATCCTGGGCATTACCCCCTTCTCAACATCAGACATCCTGCAAATAAATGCTTTAAGCTGAAGGCCATTGAATATGAAATGGTTCTGTTGATACATTTCTAGGAAAAAACATACATAATAGACAGTTTTGGCAACTTCAATGAGGCAAAGACCGCCATAAAATTCGCTGACACGGCATTGATAAATACAGTAATTCTATCCACACACAAAAACTGCGGACTTCGATTGATAAATAAGTAAAACCCGTGACATAATAAGGGCGTGTACTCGAATTACCTCATCATAATAATGTTTCATAACTGGCGAAGTACGGTGACCAATCAATTCTACTTCCAGGTCTATGGAAAAAACTATGACTGTACATGCCAAATTGGTGAAATCCCGAAAAAGTTATGATGTAAGAAGTTTAAATTTTGTAAATTAGCATTCGGTCCTCATTAGAAAGGCCACACCTTGCGGACTTGGGTAAGTCCAGATCTACTCAAATACAGCAGGTGGCGCCGTGTTGTCTTGTTACTCCACGATAGGTCTAGGCCTACTTCTTTCCTTTGCACAGAACCTTACCATAAGCAATCTTGTTATTTCAGTTTTGCACTTGAAATCCGGGGTTTTCGAAAGAAAACTCCATCCACTGTTTAAAACAGTGGTACAGTTAGTCAAATCAATAGGCCTCGTCTCAAGCTTTTTAATAGGACCTGCGGAGTTTCATCATTTGTGTTCACAGCTTCAGCTAAACTAATTACCACATCAGATGCAGACTGCAAATGGGTTTGTGCAGACATTACGAAGTTGTATTCCGTGCTTTGCGGATCTTTGTATTGCGGAGGTCATTAAGTGGTGGGGACTTGTCGGGTTTTCGTCAGGAATACGAATTGCGGCTGACGCAATTACATGTTCAATGTGAAAAAAAGGCGGATTTAAAAACAAATCTGGAGAGTCTTTTACAGTGATTGGACATTTTTTCAAGTTAAATCCAAGATACGCTCTAAAAATCCCCCAAGCAATTTTCATTTTGTGATGCTTACTCTGCACCGTGTACAAATATATATTCCATTACTTAAGCAGTTTGCCGAGTCAAATTACGTTCAAAGTTGATCTTATTATAATAATGCATGGCGCCCATTTAGAGCTGTTACATGTCCGTATTACTTTCTTTGCTTAAAGATTATTCATTTTTTTTATCTCATTTGCTTTTGAATTCATGTGTTCTGTTTTTAACATTGTATTGTTAAAAATGTGTGTATTTGTTTGAAAGTCCTATATTACATGTACTTCCCCTGGAAAAGAGCAGTGTAGTCCGACCGTGCACTGTCTAGGTGAGGAATCCCAAATAGATGGTTCTCCCTATCAGATCTACTGCTGACAGCCACTACTG
Organism: Hermodice carunculata; assembly: GCA_964020975.1. Lineage (NCBI taxonomy): Eukaryota > Metazoa > Annelida > Polychaeta > Eunicida > Amphinomidae > Hermodice > Hermodice carunculata. The sequence continues at coordinate 67,570,382 of OZ026619.1, forward strand.
CTCTCGTGAAAAAAAATGGCCGGGGCTCCTTTGGATATATACCATTTACTTTCCTCAGCGGGAATTGCCATCGAAACCAACGGAGCAGACGAAATACCGGGAAAAAGTGTGATAAAAGGACCAGTGAACCGCTGTGCATAGGCGCTAACTTGTCACACTTTTGAAATATAACACAGTGTTCAGAGATGAACAAAAGTACGGTATAAAGATATTTTAAATCTCCGTTTTCTTACCTTTTAAGTACTACATCTGCATAATTGACTTATGTTTTGCTGCTGTTCCAAAAGCTCAATTTATATCGATTTGTAACTTAGGTAATGAACCAGTACGATCAATGAACAACCGTCAGCATGGTGCACCATGTAACTTGATCGTTACGTTATTTAACTTATCAATATTAAAAAGATTGCGCCAGAGATCAGTTCACAGGCGGATGAAACTACTCCCGATCCACCTGTCTATTGGCAGTGGCGAGTGATTATACGTTCGGCTATCATCTCTGCGACCCGGGCGCGATACTCGGCCCAAGGAGCAAGTGGAAATTGTTCCAATCACATAGAGTGTGCACGGTGATTCTCTAAGAGTCCCTGTGTTGCCTCCACACACGAAAGGCTAAGAAGTATACGTCTTCGTCTGCGCCAAGAAAAGTGGCTCGATCAATTCTTCACTTCTTTGTACGCCCATATAAAATAAATGGATATTTACTTGAGGCCTCTTAATCTCTAGGACCTCTTATTTATTTACTTTGCAACATGTTCAATATTTGCTCAAGCTACTTAAGGATTAGACTTTGCAGTGTTGTGATAAATTGGGCAACATAAATTACAATTATCACAAAATTAACTACAGGGCAATTTATGCTACGAGTGCATTATCACAGCTTCTGCACTAATTTAAACGATCAATAATTTGTGATTTGATGAGAAAAATTAAAATATTTACAATTCCTGGTAACCATTTGCATGTGTACACGTAGATGATATATGCAACCACAGAGAACAATGTTACTTTTTACATACTTGATGAGGACACATGGAATTTCTGATGCAAATTTAAGGCAATTTGATCGTAAAATGTGCGTACCAGTTATGTATTTGAACTTAAGTATCTCGATTTTATAGCTGAGGTCTTCTTCCCCAACGCAAAAGAACACTAAAATCTGAGTCTCAAAATGAAAGAAATAGAAAGTACATGATCCATTTTCACTTTTTGACACCCAAATGGTACAAATATATCAGGCTGGGAGACAAACGGAAAGGGAAATACATATGTATCCACCATACAAGGCTTGGTTCTCATATATATATATATATATATATATATATATATATATATATATATATATATATATATATATATATATATATATATATGTGTGTGTGTGTGTGTGTGTGTGTGAGAGAGAAGCTCTATGTTGTATTTCTTACAATTTAAATGTACAAAAATATCAGCTTAGTATAAGGTCGGGCTACTAGTTGCAAAATATTTTCTAACAAGATATGTTTGTAAAACATAGATGCCCCCCGCCCTCATTACGCTTGCCCTCGCTACCCTATTGATAGTGGTAGATGGGGCACTCGTGACCTTACAAAATGAGTGAAGGTTGATCATACATCAATGTCAGAAAACTGTATCAAGGTCACCCATCTTCACTCTCAACCTAGTCTTTATAGGAAACCATAAGGCTGTACAATAAAAAAGTCAGCTCTAAAGTACAAGTTATCATGCGGAAATCATGAAACCATATTAAGTAAAGTGGCTCTGTGACGTTTGAAATTTGGTCAAGGTCACCCATCTTCGACTAGCCCCAAATATGGATTATAATCTTGTACAATAGAAAAGTCCTAGCTTGAAAACCTCTTCAGTTATCATATAGAAACCAAAGTAAAATCAGGTGAATATGTGACCTTGGAATTTAGATCAAGGTCACCTAACTTTACATTTCTTTTACCCCTTAACAAGGACTGTGTAGCGGTGCAGTACCAAGTCCTTGCTCAAAAACTTCTTCAGTTATTGTGCAAAAACCACAGGAAGTCTACTGTCTGTGTGTGACCCTCAAAACTGGATCAAGGTCACCCATCTTTAAACTCAACCTAGCCCTTACAGAGAACCATAAAGCTGTGCAATATACAAGTCCTAGCTCCAAGGTACAAGTTATCATGCAGAAAGCATGAAACCATATTCAGTAAAGTGACTGTGACCTTGAAAATGAGGTCAGTGTCATCCATCTTCAAAGTTTGCCTAGCCCCAAATATGGACTATAGTCCTGTGCAATATAAAAGTCCTAGCTTAAAAACCTCTTCAGTTATTATGCGAAAACCAGTTAACTCAGGTACCAATGTGACGTTGCAAATTAAATCAAAGTCACCCATCTTTAAACTTTGCCTAGCTTTTGACTAGAATGATACACGTGTAGAGTATCAAAGTCCTAGCTCAAAAACTTCTTGAGTTATTGTGCGGAAACCACATTCTACTGACCGACTGACCAACCGACCGACAGACCAAACGACCGACCGATATGTGCAAAGCTATATGCCCCACCTTCTTCGAAGGGGGGCATAATAATAAACGTTATGACGCATTGTAATGCTTACATCCTGAGGGATCACGTCATGCTTGTCATTAAAAAAAAAATGACCATCATTGCAAATTTTGGAAACAAACGCAATCATTTGGCCTTGAGAGTTTGACATATCGAGCCAAGGTAAGGTCCATTTTCGCAATTGATGATGCCAAAAGCAAGCATGTGGATGGAAGAAGTGTGCAATGTGCAAATTATATATATATATATATATATATGTATGTATGTATGTGTGTGTGTGTGTGTGTGTGTGTGTGTGTGTGTGTGCGCGCGCGCGCGTATCTTACATCAGGAAAGCCGATCCCAAAAGTTGCGGCCGGCCACATATTTCCTTCAATAGCCAATCATAAATTCAAGATAATATATGTATATATATCTTGATTAGCCATTTGCTGTTTCTTATTAGACTCAGCATCCTAAATTTATCGGCGTTTAATATCAGACCAGGCTAGTCACATCATTTGCAAGGTAACAGAATCTTTTACTTGTGTATTTGATCACCAGTCTGATTGGTCTGCACAGCGACCAATCATCCTCAAAGAGCAAACATGAGACGTGGTGGCATCCGGCTGGTCTTTAATGCATAAGACAAACAAAACGGGCCGAAATATTGCTGCGTGTGGAATACCAGAGTTCACTCCTAGCAGTTTGGCATAGTCTCCATATAGTAGTTGCTGCTTTCAGGTGGTGTATTAATTCATAATGAAACAGTAGCAGTCTTTCATTGGACTTCGTGTTTTATTTAAGTGGAACACAATGGTATTTATTTCAAAAGGTTTGTCTCATTGGTATTTGCTCGCTTGTTTGGTGATAAGTAACTGCGTCTTTGGGGATTTTTTGCATGTAGCGAAAGTCATAGATATGTCTTTATGTGCTTCTTTCACATCTTGAAAAGGTGTAGTTTCTGGGGCCCTGGCTGAGTAAAATATCATTTGAAATAGTTTTGCAATTCCACTTTGATTAATGTTTGGTCTATCAAGAACAGATATGGAACACCATCATATGTTCATCGTGTCATATTTGGTAAAGACTGACATAAATTTGTTGTTTAAATTTCTGTTTCCTTTCGGCAGTGAAATACCAAAATTGTTTGCTTGTCTGTGTGTGTGAGTGTTGCTTGAAGTAACTCCAAGAAGACTTATATATATTAGTCTCTAAACCCTCTGATTCGTTTTTTCACCCCAACTGGAAATACTGGAGTTTATATATCTTCTTAAGCGATATTACGAAAATAAAGGCGTAAAGTCATACACTGTTACCTTCAGGTTGTACTCGAAAATTATAAACTATGTTTTTTAGATACATGGGTACGGAAGGTCATATTATAAAACATCTTATTTATTAGTTTAACTTAAACTAATTCCGTTGCCAGAACTCCCATGTCATTTTGTATTAAATTCATGGCTGAAGAAATTTTGCAAGGGTCATCATATGCGTTAAAAGTAACCCTTGAACACTGTGTTCAAGAAAATACTGGTATTTATAACAGGATTAATGCCTGTGCATGAGCGACATGTACATCAGTGTAATCAGGTTATCAACATGGAAAGGTCTTGTGAGCAATCAGTGGGCCCTTTGTGCGAAATATAACACTTCATTGTTCTCTTGGAAAATGTGGCTATCTGTGCATACCATGGAATAAGTACTGTGATCCTCCCCAAATGCATTAAATTAAGTTTAATGCATATAGTATTAGCAATACAGAGTTATCTGGTAAATATGAACGGGGCTAGCATTATTTGGTGACATATCATTCAGCAAGCATGGGTTTATGGTGGCCCTGGTAGCTTTTTAAATGAAGTATGTGCAGTGATGTCCCTAAAAACTACTTGCCTAGGTTGCCTGGCGTACATACTATGCTTATCAGTACTCCTACTTTAAGAAATCACCTTTTGATGTTTCCTAAAAACTAGGAAAAAATCATAGCATATTGCAACAAAGAATAAAAGTAAATGATTGTGTCTAACCACTGCCAAAGTTTACCATTAGTTTTAATAATTTTCTGTAACTACGTGAATGTTATTGTATCTTGGCCGTTCGTCTTAATCCCATATACCCGCTTGAGTGGTAATAACAATGGGGGCCGGTGGTACACAAAAGTAGACAGCAGTGGCCGGCAGTGATCCCGCTGGCTACTGCTGTCCAAACCCCCGAACAACAGTTAGGGCTCTGCGATCTCAGTGGTGGCCAGCGGTATGTTGTGGTACAGCGACAGGACCCTATTTATTGCCCTCTACTGCCGACCACCGTAGTCTAACGCCAACCACGGCCGGGCACCTTTGGCCATTACCCAGTTCATGTAGCTACAGTTTGGCAGGTGTGAAACATGGAATTCTGTGCAGTTGGAAGGTGACAAGGTACATGACAGGTATATGTAGGCCTGTGTAGGTGTTGTTGACACTTCTATTTGCATACTTTCTTTGAAAATACTATTTCCTGAAAACATAATTGAGACAAAGGTGTGCATAATGCTGGCTTTATTGTCATGTTGTATTGTAGCATTGAATTAAAATGACAGTTTGTACAAAGCTGAAGCACCGTAAACAAAATATATCTTCCTGTTTATATACTTTACAGCTAAAAGCAAATTAAAGTTTGTTCTTGATTAACCATTGATTTAATTGATTCTGTTTTCATCATGGTTAAACTAATTCTAGGCTCTGTGATAAGGACCTTTTCACATAAATATATTTAACTACCTTGCTTCAGTTAAATACTCCTTAGTACGGATTGGGTCCCTGACCATAGGGCTAATCAGAAACCAGATGTTTCTATCTACCTTAGCCACTGTTAATGCATAGGAGGCAAATGTTATTGACACTATCTGCTTCTGTATGAATCCATCGTCTACTCTCCAAAATATGCTGTCCTCCTCAGGTCTTTGGTAAATTTGCAACTGTAGCCACATTGTTGGTTCCATATTATCAACTTGATGCTGGAAAATTCGCTCTACTTGTCCAAATGTAATGTCACTTGTGCTGAAGCCTATTACCCATTTCTTGAAATCTCTGCTTTCGAACACACTCATATGAGTGTGTACTCTACTGGGAAGGAAGAAGATTGGAAGAGGTTGTTCACATGAACTGCAAGTTCATCATAACATGTTTGATGCTATCGAAATAAAAAACAAATAAGGCCTTGCTTAAAGAAATATGCAAATGGACAAATTGTGGGGAATACTGCAATTTGGAGTGCTGCCCGGGGGGAGGGGGGGGGGGTGTCAGAAGTGTGCAATGTGCAAATTATATATATATATATATATATATATATATATATATATATGGAATATTGCAGGAAATAATAAACTAGTTTTGTGTACATTTTTGTTTGTCTCCATTTCTTTTCCACCAGAACAGTAGAGCAAGAATGTGGATGGAAGTGCCAAGAACACATAGACTGGTCGATACATATCTGTCATATACCTTGTCGACTTCCTATTCCACAGAATACCATATGCCAGAATGTAGGTACATGAACTGGGTGGAGGCTAACATCAACTGGTGGTAGTCGGTATTAGACTTGGATGGTCAGTGGTACAGGCGATAAATAATGTCCTACTGCTGGCCAACGCTGATTACCACTGCCGAGCTCCTAGAGCCCTAATTGATGTACGGTAGCATCCAGCGGTAGATAGCAGTAGCCAGCGGGACCACCGCCGATCACCGATGCCTACCACTTGCCACCGTTGTCTACCGCCAAAATGAGACATTTGCCGCCGGAATAAATTTATTATTGTGAGAGATGAGCTTAGTTGCGACCATCTCTCTGTGGTGATGGTTATGTCCAAACAATGTACAAGATTTCTCCTGACGATGTCGAATGAATGTGCATTTTTTTACCAATTCCGCACATTTTGCATATTTTTTGCAATAATTGTGGTTATGGTTTCACGAAAAAATGCATTTCAACGGGTACCGAATATGGATCGTTGTTTTATCTTGTGTTGCAGTTTCTAAAAGTAGGCAAACTGACCGTTTGAAGAAAAAAACTGCACACTTGTTTCCAACCATGTCTATTAAAACAGGTATGACTATTGACAATTTTTGACATCCTAGAATAAAAGACATCCAAAGAATGTCAAGAATTCCATGTACCAGCAGTGGTTTTTAATTATACACCATAAAGTCTGATGAAAATAATAACACGATTGGCGATACATACCTTGTTTACTCTGATTAGAAGACATGGACTGCATCAATATATTACATAAAAGATTTCTGTGGAATACTGGTGTTGCATGAGGCTGTCCTGGTGCAAATCCCTGCATGCTGATGTTCGAAGCAGGACTTGCACTTTCAACGTACACGAAATTTGTGGCCAAAAGCAAGACATACCCTGGGCCGCTCTCATATATTACAAATGTCAATGTTCGCAACGTCCAGAGTAGAAAACGGCACTCCATTTCAAAAATTACATGTGATAATTCCAAGGTATATTTGGGTATATTGGGTATTTCACTATGTCACTAACCACAGTATTTGTAAATATCCAGCACCGGGGCCTTGACATGTTGTTTATGCACTTTAAACGATCCATCGCCTTTTACCGTTGATAAGGTTTAGATGAAAATCAATACTATCCAGCGTGATATTAAACACCTCATAAGTTGAATCCTGTTGTATCCCACGTGGTCCACACCCAAAATTTAGCCAAGGATTCTCGGGTGGCCATCAGCAAGACCAAGGGCACAGTTAGCACTGGTCGAAACTGAAAATGGCCCAACGCTCCAATCGATTTCGTAATTTCAATTGCCGCACTGGTAGTAATCATTTGACGTAAACCGTGCAGAGACGTCTGGTTGTGAATTGTGATGCAGGTGGTATACCATATCACAACATGCAGCTGCTGAAACATAAAAAATGTCGAGTACTGTTACATTAACCTTTTCCCTGTAATGCAGTGTTTGAGTCGCAAAAATCGTGGGACTCAGTTTGATTTTTTACTGCAACAAAAAAAAAAAAATAAAATAAAATAAAATAAAATAAAATAAAATAAAATAAAAAAACAAAAAACAAAATAAAGAAAAAAGTTTGAATGAGAATTATGGACGGAAACTATATGAGTAGGACTGCATACTGCAGGCCAGTAAGTATCCTTGCCACGGGTTGAATGCTTGGCGCACCATATAAAGTTGTTTAGTCAGTCGTGCTGAGCAGGAAAACATCTAAACAGCCCAGATATGTATCATATATAACATGTGACAACAAAATCCTGCTGTGTATAAAAATATGTTGACTTATCTACACTGTATCTCTGAACATCAATTATGTAGACCTATCCCAGCAAACCACAAATTATTAAGCAGGTGATCAGCAAGAGCAAGAGCACAGATAGCCCTGGTCGAAATTCAAAATGGTCTAACATGCCAATAAATTTCGCAATTTAATTATCCCACGGGAAGTGATCGTCTGAGGTAAACCGTGCATAGACGTTGGATTGTGAATTGTGATGCAAAGTCTAAGAAAGTCATAAACTAAAACAAATTCTTAACAAAAGGAAAATATATGGCCTCAAACTCTCAAACTACACACGCCGGTTATCGTATCAAAAATCATATGATGTTGCTACCTCATATCATTATGTCGTAAATGTGGGATTGATACTGGCTAATAAAATACCCCAGCAACATAAAAGTGCAAGAGAATAATTGTCCACACCGATGCTCCAATGAGTACTTTTAGCTGCTGTAACAGAGGAAAATGGTGCCGTGCTACTTAATACGTTGAAATGTTCAAGTGCTGGTTGAAGTGACGTTGACAGTGTGGTTATCGAAGAAGCAGCTGTGGACATTGCAGAACCCATGAGACAATTAGTAAACCTAGTTTTAATCAAAATCCTCTCAAATATTAAACTGGCTCAGCCAACTTGTATTTTTTAAGCAAAGGATGCTAAAATATTTCCCAGTATAGGCCAGTAACAGTTTGCCGCCATTTTAAGAAATCACCAGAAAGAGCGACCTGTTAACGTTTCCTTGTATACCTCAATGACATTTACATAACAAACAAAGTAGGTTTTTGGAATCTTATTCCACCAGTTAGGCGCTCACCATATATTTTAGATAAGCTCACGAAAGCACTGAAAAATGTGTAAAAAATTGTAACGGGAATATCTTGAAGATCCACCCCAAGCGTTCAAAATGATTAACCATAAAATGTTCAGGGACAAATTAGAATATCATGGAATTCGGGGTATATTATTGACATGGTCCAGATATAATATACATAACAAGTGAATTTGTAATATAATGAATATGTTCTGTTGACCAAACTTTAAAATATGTGGCATACCACAAGGGTCAACATTAGGGCCATTATTATTAGTTCTTGATGTTGCTGATTTACATCTAACAACTGATGGGGAGACAGATTGAAGTAGGTCGAGAGCAGACAGGAGGGGGATGAGAGCAGGGTAGAGCCAGGGGGAGGGGGTGAGTCGGACGACGCACACAGTGTGAGGGGTGTTGTATGTGGGTTGGGTTTAGTGCTGCAGGACTAGCCTACTCTCTAAACAAGGCAAGAATACAGAGCTTCAGGTTTAGGTGTGGAAAGTGCAGGAGAGTGAAGGTATTTGGAAGCATAGCTGTCCACCCACAAGACAGAGTTAGAGGAGGCTAGGGATAGTGTCTGGGCTGTAGCTGTTTTGAGTGACGAGGTCCAGGATAGGATGGAGCAAGCTGAGGGGAAACAGCATGGGGCAGAGGGCAGGAGAGAGGTGAAGATGAGAAGAGGCAGAAGTAGAGAGTGGCAGGGACTAGTGGCAGGGGAGAACAGAACGTACCTAGAGAGGCATTGGTGATAGGGAGCAGCATAGTTAGGAAGATAGCGAATTCTGTGGGGCAAACAGGAAGCACAGGGCGAGGGTGTTCCTTCCAGGGAGCAAGATTGTGGACGTTGAGAAGAGGCTCAAAGGGGAAGTGAGGAGTAGTGGAGAGCGTCCAAGAGATTTTGCAGATCGGCACCAATGACATCTCGGGTAGGGGAGAGCAGGGGGATAGAACAGGGAGAGAGAAGGTATTAGGCAGGGATGGGAAGCTTGCATGGAGGTTAAGGCAGTTAGACTGTGATGCTTTGCAGATGGGGATGTTACCAAGGCTTAGGATGAAAGTGTGGCAAGCAAGTAAGATTTGTGGGATTAACATGAGGTTAGGAAGTTATGTAGGCACGGTGGGATAGCATTCAGAAACGTGAGGGAGGATTTTGCCGGGAGGAGGCAAATGCTTGCTGGGGACGCGCTGCACCCGAGGCACAAGGAAGGTGATATGCTAGGCCGAGTCTAACGTGAGTGAGTGCAGCAGCAAAAAAACTAGAAACCCTAGCAACTTCCAGGGTCAATTCGGGAACTGGAAGACAATCATAGGCAAACAGGAAGTAGTAACAGAACAAGAAGGTAAGAGAAAAGAAACACAACATGAAAATAAGTCAATGGTACAGGACTCAAAGAGAATATAGAAAAAATAGAAGATGTAGCTGGATGTGAAAAGATGAATATTGCAGCACCAGTCGAGACACATATTAGAAAAGAGTAGCAGTACCAGGAATGACATATGGCCTAGACGTGATTTCAATAACTGAGGGAGATATTCAGGGAATAGAAAAAAGCATATGGTGGGAAGGAGAAATGGATGCTGGGAGCACCACCATGTACAGCACCAGAAGCAGTCCTAGGAGAGTTAGGATGGAATAAAATCACAGACGGAATTGCCAAAGCAAAGTTACTAGGTGTATGTACAAGCAGTAAGTTAAGACAGGTGGTGCAGAAAAGTTTACAAGGAGATATTCGAAGAACAAATAAGATGGAGCAGACATAGATAAGTAAGTAGAGAGATATGCATTGAAAGAATATGATGAGGTTGATGATTTGAAATTGTATATAGGGAATGACTGTTACAGAGGGCTGGGAGGAGGACTGGAAAAGAGGAGTCAGGGAAAGTAGTACATTAAAAAGGTACAAGGTATTAGAAAAGCCGAAGAAAAACGTGCTTTGGGATGGAGCGAGGGGGTCTAGGTTTCTTTTTCAGAGAAGGACAAGAGTGACCAATCTCGAAAAGTGATAACAGATGTGGACCACGGGTAGTAATGGAAAATATAAGGTATGTAGATATGAGGCAGATAAGAAAGTGGACCATTGGCTGTTGTGGTGCGAAACATACAGAGATATAAGAAAAGATATTTTCAGAAAGTGGAACAGGGTAGACTAAATAGCAAGGGTTTAGAAGAGGTTTGGCCTTTTGATGAAGAGGAATGAGTCGCATGGGTTTTAGGTTTGAAGGGTGTCTTTCTGGGAAGCAGGAAAGGTACCAAAAAGTGTACAAGACCATCTGGTAGGCTGCTAGGAGAAAAGAAGTGAAATGATAGAGTTAGACAGCAACAGGGTAAATTAGAATTTCAGAGTACAGGGAGGAAAGGGAATGGTAGTAGCCCTGGTAAGAGCTCCCATGGGGTACCCCATGGAAATACCTAAGCCTTACGGGCGGGGATAGTGTGTGAGAAAGTTGACTTTTTTTATTTGTTTTTTTGTTTTTTTTTCCGCCAGAGGGAAAATACAAGCAATCAGTGTGGGGGATATATCTGGGACCAGGGACTCACCACAGCTGTGAGAGAGTGTGAAGTAGACCCTTTGCCTCGACTTTGGTCCTGGAAAACATGGCAGCACAAGCTGATGAAGATTATGATGGTTTCCTCCGCCAAAACTACTTTTCCCTTTTTTTTTCTAGGCCACCTTTGTCTCACAAGACTGTGGCATAAAAGCGGAGATCCACAGTATTATTATTATTATTATTATTATTATTATTATTATTATTATTATTATTATTATTATTATTATTATTATTATTATTATTATTATTATTATTATTATTATTATTATTAACTGATTAATTTTTCGTCTATTTGCAGGCGATATACCCAGATCAGCATCCTAAAGAGGTTGATGGAATATTAAGCAATGGAATAAAAAAAAAGAAATAAATAAAAAGATAAAAAAAATAAAAAAGAGCAAAAACAAAAAGAAAAATCAGAATACCTCAAATTTGAATAAATCTGCAAACTTAAAAAGGCAATTTTTTTGTTACTGCCCCTTTTAGCAGATCGAAATTTAAAAGTTGTTCAATATCAAATTTGGATTGTAGATGGCAGAATGGATCAAGTTGATTTATTAAAATCTCTGTATGTGCTACTTGCTGGAAGAAACATAAAATACACTCTTCATAAAATAGTACGAATCGTGGAATTACGGTAAAAAGAAGACTTTATTAATGCAAGGTACTTTAGTTAATCTCTATTACATATTTTGGTTTGCACATTTAATTATTTCAGCACATTGTGATCATCCATGTACCATTAAAATTAAAAACATTAATACCTTTGCAGAGGAAGATTATCAGAGTGACAACATTCTGTCATTCTCAAGACCCTTGTTTACCATTATTCAGATCCCCCTCAATATTCTCCATTCCCCAAAGAGTAAACAATAAATTACAGGCATTTTTATTTATACGCATAGGATTCTCAGTCATCTTCTAGATTTTCCCTGATTTCAATACCGTGACACATAAGGGCAAATCAAGACAAAAACATAGATATATGAAAACCATTAAGAGCAATAGATCATGGTTCAACATAAGATAACACAGACCTTCAGTTTCGAACAAAATTAGAATTCTAATGAACATCCAAAATTTATTGATTCACACCGAAATATGAAAAAAACCCACTTGACTATTATACAGAAAAGTAGTGTTTATATATATATATATATATATATATATATATATATATATATATATATATATATATATATATATATATATATATATATATATATATATATATATACATAATACATTATTATATTTTGTTTAACATTTAAACTCCTATTATTAAACCAATTGTATCATATTCATTTGAGTACAGATCACCAAGCCTTTGTAGGTTTCCCGTGATTTTGCCAAGATAAATAGGTTAAAGCTTTGCATGTTTACAAACATTTTTGTGATATGAAAATTTTGAGTCTATTTTGAGTCATTTTATTTTTGTTACAATAACTATGAAGCATTTTTGCTGAAAGAACAATATGTAAGTCTATTTTTTCCAGAATGTTGGCCATATAACACGAAAGTCTGAAATTACCAATGCAGGGGCAAAGTTCCATCTACAATGGTTATTTACGGGAGTACGTATTATATTTTTTCGTTCATTCATTCATTCATTCATTCATTTATTCATTCATTCATACATTCATTCATTATTCTCAAGCAGAAGCGTTTCAGAAAATTGAAAATTATTCTTCTCTTAGGGACGGTGCAGAGTCAAGTGTAAGTGATAAAGAATTACGAGATACTTTTATAGCGGACTTATTCAACAATGTAGATAATTGTGCACTACTAAATTTAATAAGGAAAACTTGTTCTGCAATTGAGAGGCTGACGACACATAAGAAGCTGCTTAGAATAGTGTTTTGTCTCGGTAGGGGGGAGAGGCACTCCAGTGTCTTATTATGTGAAGAATAATGTTTTAATATGAAGTACACCAGGCAGTTCTTTCTAAGATGCACAGACAGGGAGGAATGCAGACTGAATATGATATAGCTGTGGCTGGAGATTAAAGTGTTCCGAAAACACTGGACAGAATCATGAAGCAGTGTTTTATAGCTCAATATTCATAAGGATGCAGTTCAGTATTGTAAGACATGTAACGGTTATCAGTTTGTAGGAAAACCCAATCAAAAGGTCAAGGTTGCAATTTTGATTCATATTAACCCTTTTGGTAATCTTTTCAGACCATCATCATTGACTGTGTAGGCCCATTGCCCAAGACAAAGGCAGGGATAAGGCATTTGTTGACAATCATGGATGCCGGAGCCAGATACCCGGGGGCTATTCCTCTCAGGAAAATTAACACCAAATCAATTGTGTCAGTGTTTCACTAAAGTAGGCCTACCAAAGGTAATGCGATAAGACTTCGGTGGTAACGTTACAGCTGGTGTCTTCAAACATGTTCTGATGGAGCCAGTTAGTGAACATAAGACTACATCTGCTTGTCATCCAAAGACACAGGGGGTACTTGAGAGGCATCATGAAACTAAAAGACAAAAACAAAAAGAGAAAGTTGAAAGTTGTATGGACAATGCTCATGATTGGGATGAAGGTGTCGGGGAAGGGCCAAATGGATCAGTAGGATTCAGTGCTTTTGACTTAGTGTATTGTTATGAGGTGATAGGTCCTTCAAAGTTGTTCAAACAATGTCGTTTAGTTTCCGAAGAGAAAGCTTAGGTGCATATGGTGAGATATGTGTCAGAGTTCAAGGACACATTACAGGATGTGTGCAAGGTAGGTAAGGAGAACTTGGCAACTACACAACAAAACATAAAGTCATAGTATGATAAAAAAGAGCAGAGCAAGAACATTTTCTCCAGGGGACAAATTATTGATTTTTCTACTTATCCCTGGTAATCCACTACAGGCTAGGCTTACTGGTCCTTACACTGTACAGAAAATGTTACATTCAGTAGACTATGTTGTAAACACGGTGGACAGGAAAGGAAAAAAAAGATGAGAGAATCTGTCATTAAAACATGCTGAAACCAAATTTTGACAGGGAATCTCCGGTGCTTCGTATAATTGAGACAGATCGTTGTCTAGATACAAAAACTTAATGATATTGATCCTGTGTAAGATTACATAAAGCAAACCTCACATTCTCCTTTGAAAAATCTGAGGCACTGCAACAATTAAAGAGGAAGCTGTCTCATTTGACCGAGTCACAAAGGAAAGATATGAAGGAGTTAATTGAAGAGTACTTTAACTTATTTTCTGATGTGCCTGGTAGGACCACTGTATTGGAACATCAGACTAAATTGCAGGAAGGGACTGTTCCGGTAAAACAACGTCCCTACAGGTTAAATCATTAAAAAAAAACAAAAACAAAAACAAACAAAAAAAAAAACAAAACAAAACAAAACAAAACAAAACCAAAAAAAAACTGCAGCAGCTTTAAAGGGAGAAATGAAGTATATGCTGGAAAATGACATCATTGAGGTAAGCGATTCGGCATGGAGTAATCAAGTAATCGTGGTGCCCCAAACAGATTCCACTGACAGGATGTGTTTTGATTTTAGAAAGTTGAATGCTATAACAGTTGATTATTTCCGAAAACATTGCAACGATTCATTAAATATTGGGGGTGCCACTGATGTAAAAAAGGGAATTCCAGGTAAACCATGTGATACGTTAGCTTATCTTTTGACAAATCATAACTTCGTTAACTGTGCTTTTATTGCTCCAGAGTCGCCCTAGCGATGAAAGTTGGCAACTCCTCTTATGAGACTGACTTTTTGCACCCATAGTTACTTAGTATTCACATCTTTAGTTTGTAGATTATCCTTCAAGGTGGTAATCTCTCACACCTGAGTGTAACTCTTTTGGCAATCCTGGTAACAATGAATATAGGCATATATATATAATTATAGGCATATGTATGAAATAAAGTTTACTGATATTAACTTTCATTTTGCCCCAGGGGAGATGTTTTGTACATATTAATTTGTTTTATATATATATATATATATATATATATATATATATATATATATATATAATAGTACAAATATATGTATTGAAACGAGTTGAAATGTTTAAGTAGTAAGATTTGAATGTAGCATTTATTACCATAACTCGCCATAACCAGTAGCTCAAATAGGAAGTTAAAGAGTTAATGTACGTGCATTTGCATACAGAGTGAATTCGATCACTAAGTAAGGACGTGAAAGAGTTAATAGAGTTAATGTGCCTGCTGTTGCACGTGCCTTGGCATTGCAAACGTGGATCATTTGAACACCTAGATCTGCTTGGTTAAGTAAGGTCGGGTCACAAAGTAAAAATGTTTAGAGCACGGGGAAGTAATTCTCCTGTCTACAATAAATAGTAGGGCCAGAAAGGAAATCTTGATCAGATTCACACGAGTGTTTGGCCCGCGTATACATCGGCAAAAGTGTTGGTACATGCACAGGCAGGTGGTTCCAGATGCAGGCATTTATGTGAATATGGTAGCCAGCAGGGCTCCATGTTATATGTCATGTTGTTTTTGAATATTAAATGTTAGGTCTATAAATGGCCAAATATTGTTCGTCGTGGGATGTCTTCTTTATGTTGTTGTTTGGTTTCACAATAAACTTCTAAATTAAATACGTCTTTAATTTGGCAGCTGGTATACGTAACAATAGGAATTCTAAATTCATTTTGGCAGGATCTATGTAGATATATATTTTCAATTAGATTCATCAGGCTAATGTAGTACATTTTCACTGATACTGCGCTTTGATTTTGAGGTGCAACCAAGAGTGATTGATGGCAGACCAAGTGGGGCCCATTCAGTGATAAAGACGTGCAATCCTCCCTGGAAGCTGTGCTGCCTGAACATTAAACTGTCAATTTGTTAGTAAGAGTCTGATCAATATATGCATATATGCAACAACAGTTCCTTTTTTGTGATTTGTTCACGGCATTACCATAAGTGTACAATTTAGTTTTGTTACATAGTTGGGTCCGCTTCAGCAGGAATTTAGCTGGGTTCAACATTGTAACAACATGACGGGTCCTTTATATCCTGTGACGGCTCGACAATTGACTTACAGCTAAACTATCTTGCCGTTGCCGTTCAAATGACGCTTTCGCTACAAACATTCTGCCTGGTGAGCAGGGAGACAGAACTGTACGGCAGATATTCAGACATTGACGTTGTGTGTATGTATTTCCGGTAGGTGTCCCTTGTGGTACATGGAAAACAGTCGACGTCTGCAAAATATCACAGCCAGGTATCGTTACATCAAGTCTACCTTCGTGAGACGTGCTTTGGTACCAGGCACCGCATATGTAAAGTCAGATGACTTACTGGAGATGTGGGTACCTTCAAGAATGCTGCTTGGCTCCTTTGACTCTTAAGCTGTCCTCGAAAGATACACTTGCAATTAAAAATATATTGAACACCTTTCAGGTCACCGAAGGCTGCAAGCCCCCCCCCCTCCCACCGACTCTCAAGCTGCGGGGATGGGTGGGGTGGGGATGGAGTACATTCACAACCCATTTAATTACTTAATTGCTTACCCAATAAGACACCACATGCCCGTAGGCTGAGAAGGCAACATTTTGGAAACTATTCAGCTCGTCATTTAACTCGTTCCATACCAATCCTTGATTTTTTCTGTATATTTTCGATCAGATTTAAGACGACAATTGCATATTTAAATTCTTCATGAAAAGAGCGTTCATTCAAGTACCAACATGCCTATAGTCTTACGTAAGTGGTTCTAGCACTGCCTGGCAAGTCATGCTGCAGCTGCCGCAACAGCAGCCGCAGCATGACTTGCCAGACAGCGCCAGAACCATTGACCAAGGCCTGTCACCATAGTATGCAATGAGTTAGCAGTTTAAATACACGATACAAACTGAAACTCTGCTATGCACATAACTATTGATTATGTAGTGCATTGTACGCTGTGGGCTTTTTTCAGACAGAGTGATGAATCTTCGATCACAAATTCAACTAGGCCACACCGGTTTCTTTTGCATATCGATACTTATTTCAAAAAGTCAAATGTCCAGCAACATTTGCATTTTTTATGCCCCATATCCGCTGGCGACCTTTTCTCTGCACACCCGCCCCAATGACTGCCTACCTACAAAATATAGATGTGCACACATTGAAGAAGTTCTTTATTATTTTCTTATTTTGCTAAACGTGTTAACACATATTTTTAAAAAGGCTATGTTAGCCTGAAAGATACAATGTGTCTCCATCGGTTCACTATCGGAACAAGTGTAGGGTCCACAAACCCTAGACACGTATCTGATCAAGTGCTCCTTGTCTCAGGTCAGAATTTAACAATATAAAAATTATTTTATACATCAACGTGAAATTGTACTGATTGGTTTAATGCTTTTTTATTGAGCCAACAAAAGGTTACAAATGGTGTTCTTATTGCCATTTTAGTATCAATGTCTGTACATTCCTGCATTCTATTTCATGCAGAATGATATTAAAATAAAGTTATGAAAATATAGCAAGTATTATGCGTCACTGTCTTTCATGAATTTATAAGAATGAATGTTAATATCTTCATTTGTACTCTGTATTGTATATGAGCTTTGGAAATAATGTAGATCAGAAATCCTTGAGAACAGTGTTTTAAAACTGCCTTTTTTACTGAATATTATTTGTAATATAGGCGTATCAATTCATGAAGCTGGCCAAAGGGAGATGCTTCAATTCTTAGAGTGATTTTGTAATTTCTAATTTTATTTGGCAATGCAATGTTCTGCTCCAAAAAGAAAAATGTAACAGATGAAAAATTTTCTGAGGAAGATTGTTGAGTTGATTTTCAGTTTTACTTCTCGAAATTATTGGCTTACTCATACCGAAAATCACATTTAAATAGGAAAGAGATTGTGGGCATCTTGCGAATACGACTTCTTCTTCTGTTAGGTCATTACAGTTGCAGTTTTCTCATGTAAACAAGGTTTTATGTTTTGGAGAAATCCTTGGGACATTCCCCAAACATCTGATAAAATGTTTCTTTCTTTCTTTCTTTTTTGGGGGGGGGGGTACCACAGAAGGTTCACATTTCTGTGTCGCTGATTCCCATTTTGAACAGAAATGTATTTGTTCTCAGGCATCTGTGAACAAATCTATACAAAAAAGCTCTTAGTTTGGAAGATAGTGTGATTCCATACATTGCACAGATTTTTTACCATTTCCGATCTGAAATATCATTTTTCATATTCGATAGCCATTTTTCCATTGAATACAGTAGGAATGATGTAAAGTCTGAAAGAAATAGGTCGTAAATACGTTTTGTATGTCAATTTGTGTCAAACATTTGTTGCAGTAGTGGTGGCTTAAATTTCTATGTCTCTCCATTTGTATTTTGCAGATGTTTAACCAAGTTTTCGGTATTGATTGTATCAAACCATAATGCAACAAAGCAAAATATACATTAAACTTCTCTTTAAATTCTGTGTATGACATTACTGATCCATGTGTGTTTAACCCGTGGTACACCGGCTATTTTATGCAAATGCAAGACCTACAAATTAAACCGCTATTGCTGAATTTGCGTGTTAAACTTGGCTTTTGACCTTAACAAGCCACATGTAAACCTAAAACTGAAAAAAATGCAGATTACATTATGTACAATTTAAGCCCAACATGAACCATATCAGTTAAAAGTTAACAAAGTTATGCATAGATGAAAATAAATTTCAAAGGACCAAATCATCATAACCTCTGACCTTTAGAGGTCACACAAATTACAAAAAATGTGAGGGGTTACAATATCTACAATTTGAGCCCCAAATGATCCAAATTGGATAAAAATTGACCGAATAATGGCCAGAAAAAAATTTAAATTCCAAAATGACCTTGACCTTGGATCTTTACAGGTCACATGTAAATTACAAAAATGTGTTGTGTTGTAATATTTACAATTGGAGTCCATTATAACTATAATTGGCTGATAATTGACCAAGTGATGGCTAGATGGAAATTTCAAAAGTCCCAATGACCTTGACCTTCGACCTTTACAGGTTACAAGTAATTTGCAATATCTACACTGTGGGCCCAACACGGTTAAAATTGGATGAAATTTGACAGAGTTATGGCTGGATGACAATTTCAAAGGTCCAAATAAGCTTGACCTTTGATCTTTAGAGGTCATACGTAAAGCACAAAAATGTGTGGTGTTACAATATCTACAATTTGAGCCCAACATGATAAAAATTGGATAAAAATTGACCGAATTATGCCTAGAGGAAAAATTCCAAATGCCAAAATGACCTTGACTTTGAACCTTTAGAGGTCACATGAAAATTACAAAATGTTTAGTGTTGCAAACACTTGAATTGAAATTGGATTGGTTAGCTATACCTATAATAGGTTTGGGGACAATCAAGTTTTCTATTTTCAAATACCCTTATTTTGCATAATCATCAACATATTAACACCTTAGGCTACTCTTCAACAGGTGGCGTTGGGAGGCTTGGCATTACATGCACCCCCACAGGGGTGGGGGGGGGGAGGCAAGACACCTGCAGCATGTGGGAACGGCGATGGAAGTGCCGCACTGACTGTCCGTGTATAAAAAATCTAAAAAGTTATATATTCATTTGATTTACTACATCATGTGGGAGCGTCCCCGCCGAAGACTTCATCTTCTAAGCGGTCTTTTCGTGGGGACAAAGCTTCTAGCAGCAATTTTTTTTTTAAACAAACATAGTCAAATTCAAAAGTGACCGCTTCACTTATCACGGTATGTTCTGAAAGGATGCGTGATTTGGAAACAAATGAGTCATTCGTGGAACCACATCAAATATGTATATTATCAGTCTCGATAATTCTTGATTCCGACAATTCATCTATCACTGAACTGGTATGTTCTAAAAGCATTCATGATTTGGAAACTATTGAGCCATTCTTGGAACCACATGAAATATGTATATTATCAGTCGCGATAAGTCTTGAATCCGATAATTTGAAATGTTTAAAACGCAAATCGTCATATTGTGTACAAACAAAAAGCAGATGTTCTAAATCTTCTGCCCCAGAACAACACAGAATATCAATATGTTCTCCAGTTTCAAATGCGCCCCACCTGTGTTTGTCTACAGGTCTCTTTATCATTTTTTTGGACTTGGTGCGACTCCTATTTGTGTTTCGTAGTCGCGTATGGAATCACTGTTAATCGGGTATGTTTGATTTTGCGCGAAATGCAATTAGAAATGCACCTTCCCTCGCAGCTTCTGTCAGCCCAAACATTCTGTCAAAGACTTGATGGAGCAGCAGAAAGCCGAGATATTTACAAAAGTGTTATGGATACTTTTGGTCGAAAGGATCAATTATGCAGAACGTTTGACTTGACATATTGAAGGTGATCGCTTTGTTTATTTAATATTATGTTGGACTTTTCGTTTGAAGTAGTGCAATCTTTACGCCGCAGAGTTGTAAACGTAGAAGCGCTCGACTCGATCCATCAATCTTCCGCTCAAAGTGTTCCACAACTGCCGGCGTATTCAAGATTGGCCTGTTTTGTCTGTTGTGTCTAATGCTGTCTATACATTAGAATTTAATGTTGTAGCATACCTTGATGTTGTACAGGTCTCAACGGGATCTGATCCTTGCAAAGAATATGTTAATAATATAGCTAGTTCAAAAAGCCCCTCCCCCACCCCCCACCAACTATAGTGACACGGGCTGTGTTTCTATTTTGTCAGTTCATCAAGTTTTGAACGACAAATCCAACAGTAGGCCAACAGGATGTAACGTATTTGTTACTAGCCTCCATGCACATAGTGGGCTAAGGAATACTGACCCGTCAAAAACTGAATCCCTGATATGCTCGTCTTCAAGGGAGAAAGTGTGTTCAATGATAAACAAGCATCCCCTGCGTCACAAATATGAAACTTAGTCTACACCTTTTTCGAGACGAAACTTAGGAGTAGAGGTAAAACAGCTCACCCAGGTGGAGAAACATTTTTTATCAAAATTCACTTGGGTTTGATAATAATACAGGGGCGGATCCAGACTTTCTAAAAGGGGCGTGAATGGCGAGTGCTGAACGCACCAAGCTCACAGTGGGGCTTCCGGGTGGCATCCTGTGGAAACTTGTGAAAAGTCGATAATACTATCAGACGCCTTTCTGTGACATTTGAGGCTATTTTCACATGGACAGCTTGATATCTGAGACACACAAATTTCACTAAATTGGGCTTTCTCGGTAGCTATACTTTCCGAGTATGGCATACGGGGTTAGACAAGTGTCAAGCTCTAAACAGGATGGCAGGGTCAGTGCGTCGAAATTTCTACTGGCTCTAGTGTGACCCCACTCAAATGGTTCATCACACATTTTAAGCGTTCGCCACATTCAAATCTATACTAAGTGCACATTTAGACGATGTCTGTTTCTTGAACTTGGGATGCCATTGGATACAAATATCATCTATATGACTGAAAAGGGGTTTTTATATCCGTATGATACCCTCTACTGCCTCTAGCAATAAATTATAAATTGAAAGGCAAAACCCTATACAGAGCCGGGACAACCTAACCAGAAAGGAAAAGGAACTACAAAAGTTGTATAATTTTGCTAGTATTTTATATACTCCCAGTTAGACTTCTCTAAGTCAAAATTCCAATTCCTAAGTAACTTGAGGTATCGAGATACAAATTTGTATGCGTACGTCTACGTCTTTGCTGCTTTTAAAATTTTGGTGTAGCTTGATGTACGTATGCAGTGTCAACGTTGCATAGTCTCGCTCTTTCAATTGGTACACATACAGACGGACAGATTTATCGTGCTAATTGAGTAAATATGTCAACATAAAGGGCCTCGATAGAAGTAGACACGTATTTCAAATCTATCTACTTCTCCGTAAAATCCAGTCTGAAGTTTCTAAAAATGATGCTCTTTTGTTCCAAACACCATAAACTTAAAAAGTGGCCTCCATGTTGTCCCTGTTAGGCTCATTTGGAGATATAAGACTTCAATTTTAAAATTTAAGTTTTGGATATGCAAGTAAGCAAATTTGAACTTTGCAGTCTCATAATTGTACGCCTGGCGCAGCAAAACTCTGGGGCACTGTTAAGTTTTATAGCACATATATTTTGAAGATTTGGACTTTGTTTTCCTTGTTGTTGCTGTTGCTTTTTTTTTTTTGGTTTTTTTCATGGGGAGCTATTCTTATATGCTCAAAATATAAAAGAAAGCCACTTCAAAGCATTTCCCTATGTTTCACTAGATTGAACAATTAGCACAATAATTCTTTGACATGTGTCCCAAATGCCAGATTAAGAATAGATAATTCCAAAAAATATACTTTGCAATGAAAGACAGCTCTGTAGTTGCTACAAACGAAGATACACGAAAACATATCAGGATACGTTAAGAGGCGAAATGACTGGCCACATGTATTATAATTATGCTTGACTAATTTAGCAATCTGACAAATCTTGCCCTGATTTCGAAATATAATGGACTAAAGACATAACCGTTATGGCAACATCAGTAAGATGAATTACAATATTGCGTAGACCAAGCCTTTGGTGCAATATATAGCATTTTAATCCCGAAAAGCACACAGAATGAGTATTGAAACATAACGATGATATATAAAAGTATGGCCAGTTTAAAGATTAGATATACCTCCAGACCAAAAAATGAATGTTAAAGCGGCGGTAATAGGTCGACCTGTTTGAGTTTATCTTCAAATGCTTTATTTCATTTTCTATTTTGTATTATTTATTTTTTCCATCGCGGGGGGGGGGGGGGGGCGATGGAACCCCCGAAACCCCCCTGGGTCCGTCTGTGTAGTATGAACACGTTGCTCGTGAACCCGACAAATGTGGCTTTTTTGTCTGCTGTACAAGTGTTTCTATGAAATTAATGTTGCTATTTCTGCAGAACCAATGGAAATATTCCGCGGGGAATAAAAACTAGTGACGAGCAATTTTGTCGGTACTTTTCTATTTTATAACACGTACGTACATGCAGCACATACATGTTTTATCAGCAGTGTCCTCCCTGAAAAGAAACACATGTGCATGTGTTTTTGTTCACAATGATCCACAGAGCATGTTTTATCAGGCGTGTCTTTACCCTGACAGTGTGTGTTCGAGTTTTCATTCGCTATAGGTGTGCTATGACCGTTAAACGATTAAGATGATGGTTATCAAACAATGTAGTTCTCATTTTCACACTGCATGACTACAACTTTGATCGAGCTTATCGGTGTTGTGTTATGGTCTACGCAAAAAACCCTGATGTAGCAACGGGGCCAGACCTGCGTGTTTGGGCTGAATATGATGCCCATTTGCCGAAACCCCCTCAACGAGCAAACACGTATGAGTGTTCTCTAATCTGCCAAAGAATATGTAAAACAGTTGATCTTATTATCTTTTTTTCCCTTTTTCAGGTCATATATAAATGACTAATAAATACCGATGGCTTCCTCTGTGTTCTCAAATAAAAAAGTATAAATGTATTACCTGTATTAGGTTTTTTATCCCCAATGTACCTAAAACGCTAATAGGACGCCGTCCCTCTGTTTCCGTGAGAACGATACTGGAAGGGAAGCCATTGAACGCGGCAGTCTGGTACATTTGCAATTTGCAGCCAAGGGTACTCTAAGCGTTTCAGCAGTTTCAGATTACCATCAGTATCTGTCCATTATGAATATCTGGGGTCACAGCGTTGTGAGGACACACTGCACGTGCACATCAAGATGGTTCTGTTGACAAGCTGCGAATATCCCGGGCTCACAAGTTGGTTGATGTGACATGTATAGTAGCCCAATACAAATAGCACGCACGTATTCTAAGTTCAGCTTTCCAGCAAAAAATCTTGTTAAGATCATAATATGGTATTCTGCATGAAAACTCGTGTGATGCCATATATCATCGCAATGTGCAGTACCAATATAATAACTGGTTGGCTAAACCCATTTTCTACATTGCTACATTGTATGTTATATATATATATATATATATATATATATATATATATATATATATATATATATATATGTGTGTATATATATATATATATATATATATATATATGTATATATATATATATATATATATATATATATATATATATATATATATATATATATATATATATATATATACATGGCCGTGTATGTAAAGGGGTTTCAATGGTTAAATGGTAAATACAATATTGAAAAAGTTTGTATATTGTGTGCATATCGATCTTTGCTGTAAAATTGTTATTTTCATCGAAACAAAAAACACTCTATACACTGAAGGCCGCAAAACAAGTATCTGACAATACTTAAATATATTAGATGGTTTACCATCCTGGTTTTCGTACAAATCGATTAGAGTTGCGCAGCATTAAGTACTTACAGTCGCCTGGCCTTAGCGGTGGAGCTGAAACATCAGACGGGTCAGGGAAATGTATGCTTGTCTTTCGTAAGTTTAATAATACTCTGACATTGACCCTAACCACATGTAAGTTTGATGGTGTATCAAATCGTCCGACAAAGAATACTTACATTTGAGTGGTAAGCAATACCATACAAGGAATACAGTACGAAATTAAAAGAAAAACAAAACTTTTATAGCAACACAAAAGTGACTCTTTCAGGGCAAAAACAGTTGAGTGATTGAATCAACTATAAAAACGAATATGTGAGGAATATAATCAATGCAGACATGCAGAAATGAAACATAGTAGAATAAAAAGAGCTGCGTTTAATTCTGGTAATTGAAAAAGCTTGATGAGGAATGGAACAAAAAGCAACAGAACGCCATCTTAGCGTTTTGTTTTAATTTTGCAAATGACTTAAGATGTAATTTAACCCTTTAGGTATAATATGAAATGCATATTACCCAGAAGAATCGGTCGAGGCCTTCGCATTGCCAAGTTCATTTGCATGGCCGAGGCTGCAGAAGTGCTCCGAGCACGCGCCGTGACGCATGTTGGCTCCCGGCATGTTGAATGAAAGATATTGTGACATGTGTTCCAAAAACAAGACAGTACTATATCCTAGATTGCATTATTATTGGAATGGAAGTAACTGATTAACTTTTTTATGCAATGTGTCTGGAGAAAAGCTATTGAAATGCTGAACTGCCGTAAAAAACACGTTTCGGGAACAGTTCTACTCTGTTGGTGCGGATTCTCGATCAAGGCTGGCAACGCTATGTGACTGTGAATCATGCTCTTCACAACTTCTTGCCCCTAAGCCGTAAGTGTAGGCTTCTCCTGCTAGAATTTGGTTTCAAGTGTTCGTCATGCATAGATAAATTATTTTGTTCCACTACTGTCTGGTCAGTAGGTTCCCTGGGCGCACTGTGGGTGTATTGTGCTCAAAGTGCTTCCAGGAAAACTCACAACTTAAAGCAAAAATCATTCTTGCTGATGAAGAAGAAAAAGAAGGATCAGGAGGAAGAGGAGCAGGAGGAGGAGCAAAAGAAGAGGAGGAGGAGAACAAAAAGGAAAAGAAGAAGAAAAAAGCAGGAGATGGAGTAAATGAAGAACAAAAAGAGAAAGAAGAAGGAGAAGAAGAAGAAGAAGAAGAAGAAGAAGAAGAAGAAGAAGAAGAAGAAGAAGAAGAAGAAGAAGAAGAAGAAGAAGAAGAAGAAGAAGAAGAAGAAGAAGAAGAAGAAGAAGAAGAAGAAGAAGAAGGAAGAGGAGCAACAGGGCAATATTTGGTAATTATAAAAAGAGAAACCCGTATATAGATACGTGGCCGTTAGATTTCTCCGGAAGCAGAATTGTGTTGCAATTTACCTGCTGTGACAGATCATCATGTGTCTATAAATTTTTTAAGTAACCCACTTTCAAAATCATTCCTGCAAATAAAAGGATTTACTACAACAAATATGATAAAATGATATTAATATGAAAGACCCGAACTCGAACTCTAAGTTTGCATAACAATGCCGTTGTATAGACTTTGTCTTTGTCCTGCATTAGCTTTGTATCTGTACTAATTTTTTAATGGAAAGCGACAACTTATTTATTAAGCCACGTTTTGAGTCCATAGGGTTAATATCAATATCATAACCACCACGCACGTACGCAAATAATGTATTTGAATTCAGGAAGTGGGCATAAATGTACATATTAGACTACTTGACCGTGTTAGCATAAACATATCCCTTTCAAATTGGTCGACGTAGTTTGCTTGTAAAACTGACTCTTACAAGGCAGGAGTATCATGTCAACACGGGCACACATATTAAGTTTCGTGAAGGTTTTTGATCCTAACCTCGTGCTGGGAAATGATGACGATATGGTATGGGCGTACTGGGGGAAAACCAATGATGTTACTATCATTTGTGTTAGCAAACAATATTAAAAAAGTATGTCGATTCCGTCTTTTATTAGGATCAATGTGTCTTTGGGCTGCACGAACCCTGACTTTTTAAACAGGATTTCTCTTTTTTTTTATTCGAATGTGCTGGTTTGGCATGCGAAACATATTTTGCCATGTTTAGAACAGATGACCGTGAGAACGCATCGTTCTTTGTTGAATGATACGACCCAAAGCAGCACCGCATCTAGTTCGATTGTCCCGTATTCATATCAAAACTTAATTTAAACCCGTCCAATATTTTCCGTTATGCTTCCCAAATGGGAAATTGTATATCGAAAAAAGGTCTCTATTAGTACACAAAGGCACGCAAGCGGCAACTACACATACAATAATTTCCTTGGCAATGCAAATCTGGACACGCATAAGAAAAGATTTCAGCGTGTTGATTTTCTTTAATCACTGTTTTCCATTACACTCAAATGACAATAAATTGCTTACGGTCGGAATTGCCCGTTCAGCTGACCTAGTGCTTTAGCGAGTGGGGGTACTGCGACATCAACATTGCAGTCCATACCGATTGTAGCAAAAACACCAGAAAAAAGTTTGATATCGTAAATATCGTCTGGTACTGTTTACAAGAAAAATGATATTTTTAACAAACCAACATCTTTTCTTGATGCACTTTGAGCAAAATGCACTCACAATGCCACCCAAAAACACTCAGAGCATACCAACCAAGGCTGCTGACTAAATTTCTAGAGAAATTTATGTCCGGCTCGAAAAGGCTTCAAATCCTTTTTTTCCTTTTTAAGTTGATAAATTAGTTTATATCTTACTGATCTGAAGAATTTAACCAAAATGCTTAGATGGCTGTTTGCAACATGTTTATTTCATTTTTTCAAAAGATTTTGTGTTTTGTCCACATGAAAGGCAAATTCAAAACGGAGCTGCCACAGACACGGACGTAAGTTTTGAGGGGGTCTTTGTCTTTGCTGGGCATCGAATGGACAGACCATACTGGGCGTAGAGTTTAATCTATGCTAATTGGAGACACTTACAAATTCCATAGTTTAATCTGTAGAAAACTACATAAAAGTCCCTTCTCAATTTCAATTTATATGATTATGTTTGTGTTATAGGGGCAATTTACAACGCTAATTAGGCAAGTACATCAAATGAGAATGCCAAACAGCTTCAAAACTATTCCAGATACAGTTGCCATTCAAATTCTGTTTGTAAAATTTTGATTTTTCCTACAAAGTCAAATAAACACAATTTCAGGCTCCACTTCAACTCAAATAAATAAGTTAATGTCACACAGGCATATCGATTCCTGCTACAAAATCATACAGGCAGGTTTGTTTTGTAGCTTAATCTTTGTTTTCTTCTTGTTCTTGACACTGTCCTCATAATCGATTCAGTAGATCAGCAATGTTTAATAGTCTTTGCACTGTCTTAACTACCTGGGGCATGCTATATGAATATTTATGCATACTATCTACATTATGTTATATCATCCTCATATTCGCTCGACTTTAAATTGATAAATTTCTTCTTTTTTTCACATTTATAGCAAGATAATTGTTGTTGGTGTTGTGAAAACCCTGGAATCCCTTTGCTGTCATTGCTGGAGTGAATTTTTTGAATATGGGTAATGTTTTTCTAAAGTATTTGATAAATACTTCATCGGTTATGCTATGCTGTGGACCCTGTTCTTCGACTTGTAGTTATGATGGCATTAATAAACCTCAACATTGAGGGCTCCAGCGATGCAGTAATTAACCCACTAACTTGTTTATAATGTCCTCGATTAATGAATTTCACGACAACGGTGTAGGCCTATTTTCTTCTTTTACTATATACTCAGCTGACTGGCAGGTATGGAAAACCCAAAAAGCGACAGGCGTACCATGTCTCTTTTTATTTGGGGCATAAGTGATAAAATTTGAGTTTTAAGTGGTCAGGCCTTTATGTTTAGGAAAAGACTAAAATCTGTAGTTATTGAAAAATATTTCAAAGGTTGAGAGGACCGGTTTGAAACCAGCAGTTGCCTTCTATGGGTGACTTCCTGTCTCAAGTGAGGCGTGAAGATTGTTTCCTCACAACGGCAAGGAAGATGAATGTTGATGTGGTAAAAGTTGAATTTTTTGCTCTCATTGTTGAAATTTTGAGAATGGGTGATGTGAATAATAGTGTACTTTATCTTCCCTTTGATGCTCTCTGTGGTACATATACAGTGAATGATACCAATGTGTGTTATGTCATACTGGTCTTGAATCAGATAACTTTTGACTTCATTTCTCATTTTCAGCCTGCTCAGTTAGACACTCATGTACGTTGGATTTAATCATTCCCTGGAGGTGTTTCACCTGCCCCAAGGCACTAAATCTAGAAGTAAAATAATTCAGTTCTGCCACAAGTTGAGTTCCTATCAAATGTCTTGTAAAGCCATCTGACAGGGTCTGGAAGGTCTTCTCCCCGAATATCACTATACTTGGCCACATGGTTGTTAGAGTATATTTTAGGATGGAGCCACTGAAGATACCATGCATGCTGTGATGGTCTATCTAATGCGTCTAATGCAGTGACCGCAGCAGGAGTCATAGTTCTTATCTTCAATGGCCACACTGTTATTGCTAACGCATTGAGGGCCCTTTAACGTATCGCGTGAGAGCTGCCATATATTGGCAGGGCTCTCATCCCTTGCGGGTTCAGTCGCATGGCCATGCTTTGAAGCTGACATACATCATGGTAAAAACTCATTATGCATTACATATTGTGATTTTTCCTTTCTTGCACCTGATGCAAGGCCTGACTTGTTGCTGGCAAGCATACTCACTTTTACCTCACTCTGCACATAGGAGAATGCTACCCGAACACTTCTTGAGTCACAGCACAGAACACTGTGCACGTGGGTATATTTGCTCAACTCGGTGGAAAGATGATCGTATATTGAAACATGGAAGCATACTTGCATGGATAAATGTGAATATAGAACAACATAATTCAGGAAAGCTGGAATTATATGTACAATAAGATAAACATGCAATCATTTGCTTCCTTAACACATAGTTGTATTTTTCATTTCAGTATGGGAATTGCATATCAATTTCCTGCAAAAATCTCTGAACGTATCACCAGTGACAATCAACCGCCATACAAAGATGATTACTGACGGAAAGGAAACTGTGCAACTAACACTTGCAGAAATAAAGGTTGTTTATTCGAAACATTTGACCTATTCTTTCTTAAAGCAATCTCTCTGTGTGTTTAGTGAACTTGCCTGTGACTGTTTGAACAGTCAATTTTATCCTTGTCGCCAGTTTGGCGAGAGAAATATATTTTGACACGTTCGATACAGGGATCTGAACTTACATACAGTGTCCTTCTAGCTAAATGCTAAATGTCAAAAGTGGCATCACAGCTAATATGAATGTCGTGCGTTATAGCGTGTGGAATCCTCCCCAACACAAGTAGCAGAAGCAGGCTCCCAGACTATATGATTTAGTATGTCATTTGAACCAAATAGCTCAGAAAAAACATTACCCACACTCACAAATTCAACCCAACAATGACAGCAAAGTCAACTTCACCAAAAGACAGAAGTTTCAAGAATTACCAAAACATCAACACTCATCACCAATTGGGAAAATAAATTCGACTCCCGACCTGAGACAAGCAGTCCCCCCCCCCCCCAAAAAAAAGGCAACTGGTGGTTTCCAACCAGTGATTTAAGCATTTGGACTGCTCTTACCACCAGTGATTTCAACATTTGGAATGCTCTTCACTAACTACAGACTTCAGTTTTTCCCCAAACATTTAGGGCTATGCACTTAAAACCTCAAACTTGTCACTTGGGCGAAAGATAAAAAGAATCATGGTAGGGGTGTCTCTCTTTGGGTCTCCTGACCTCTCAGGCAGCTCAGTTGATAGCAAAAGAAGAAAGAACGCATGCATCGTTTTCGTGATATCAATGCATCTGGAAACACAATAAAAACGATCTACCTCCAATATAACGAAAGGTTGGAAAGCACAACCGACAACACAATATAGCCAATGAGGTACTTTTCAAATAGCTTAGGGAAGTAGTGACACTATGATTGCTTGGGCAAAGCATGAATTAGCGGGGAGGTCAAACTTATTACTGGAGAAGTACAAGTTATTGAAAATTCACGAAGTGAAGAATCATATTGACAATATGACATGCACGCTACATTAAATACAATTTCAAGGTTACTAGCAACATAGGACATGATGTTTCATGAAAAGTATCTGCAGCCTTATCTAATGTCGGTACGTTTAGACGTTGCAAGAGCCCACAGAAACAGGCATTTGAGTTCCTCGAGAATTAACGGGCCGCTGGCACATGTTGCTGGTCTGTCAGGTCGTGATCGTCGTGGACGGGAGCAGTGTCAAGGACGATGCCATGCCGGTGGTTGTCCGAAAATTTCTCAATCTGTTGGTCATGGGCTAATTTCAGATG
Source organism: Hermodice carunculata (assembly GCA_964020975.1). Lineage (NCBI taxonomy): Eukaryota > Metazoa > Annelida > Polychaeta > Eunicida > Amphinomidae > Hermodice > Hermodice carunculata. The sequence goes on from OZ026619.1 coordinate 67,601,276, forward strand.
ATGGGCAGTGAGTAGGGAGTAGTGTGAGCAGTCAAAGTCCGAGATGTGATTGTAACGCAGCAGTTGATTATACGGACAGTGGTAATGGTATGTTCCATTCAAATTCTTCAGTTAACAAAAATTGAGATAAGAGTCTGATTCTAGCTTATGCCTCTCTTCGTATTGTAAAATTGTATTAACAAAAACACAAGAGTTGTTAACAGGGCAAAAAGATAGGTGTTATCATAAGTTTGGTGATTAGGTCAGAGAAGCAAAACCAGGGCCTCATGTTAAACTCTCCGTTCAATTTTCAGAAAAAGGTATAAAATATGAGCAGTTAAAGATATCATTTATCATGGAGGGCTTCACAGAGGTTTTGAATTCTGATTCGAAGCATAGCAAAAAAATTAGTACAGTGAAAGTAAAATTCAGTTAAAGAGCCTCACGTATGTGGCCACTCAAACAGAAATGGGACACCCTCTTGGATATGCATGTTGCTTTCATTTCTTGAATAGAAAGAGAAAACAAGGATAAGGGGGTGGCACAAAAGGTATAACATATAAAATTATTGTCCTGCACCAGCAATAGTACTTCATGGCAAATTGGAATCATAAAGCTCCAGTTCATGTAATTCTTTGATCGATGGTGTCTTTCAAAGAGTACGAATTGTACCATCATCAAGGACAACGAAGGTTGTTCTTCAGTTTTATTTTGTCCACAATACCAATCTGGTAAATGGTCAAAACCACATTCAAATACCGGATGTTTAACGGCAAGCGGTGCTATGTTACTCTTATTTGTGCCAAATATTAGCTTATAGAGAGGATGCACAGTGATCACAGTGAATCATCCACAGAATTCAAATGCTTAGCAAAACTTTGAAAGAAGATTGTGAAACGCACATGAATTGACGTGTATCAGTTACAGAGTGCTTTGGAGATACACTAAAGATTGATGTTTCAGTGTGTATACATGATAATCAAGATAACTGTTTTTTCATCGTGTAACAGCAAATTTCATGGTGATTCTGTGCCTACTGTATCTGTCAACAGCAGTGCAGAATTACAGTGTGTAACCCGTAATAGTGATGCATTATTTGATTTGGTTTGTCAATTATTTGAACGTAGTAAAGTTACAAGAGTCATACATAGTGCGTCTCTTCAAATTTTCACATATGACGCTCAGTTTTTGGTTTAAACATATTTTATTTCTCAAAGTACACGAATAAAGTTTCACAGAAATAATATGACAATTGGGAAAAAGGGCTGAGCCCTATCCAAATCCCTCTTGCGGAGAAGAGACAGACAGAGAGGACATTACAAAACAAGACAAAAACACACTTGAAGATGACAGTCCCAAGACGAGGACAAATAGAAGGGCTCATATTCTTAAGTCTACATTGTAATACTGCCGTTTGTGTACGTGTATAAATGAACTCAAACACTAATGACCTTGCTTAGCCTATCCCTGATGGTTTAAAACGTCCAGTAGCTGAAATGTAATCGTGGGTAGCAGAAAAAATTAATTCATTATCGAGCAGAGAGCATGTAAAAGAACCATACAATGTTGTTTGCAGAGTAAATGGGGCGAGAGAAGTGATGGCAGAATGTAATGTTGATCGTGGTACAGTATATAGAGGGCATGCGCAAAAATAATGCCATGTATCTTCAACAGATGATCCGCAGCGGCACTTACGTGTGTCGAGAACACCAATTTTATGTAAATGGCAATTTAGTTGGCTGGCACCTAGACGTAAGCGTCTGTGCTGAATCAATATAAAAATATTGCCAAAATTATACAACTCAGAAAAGTTTAAACTTCGAGGAACTGGGTGGCATATCTTAGACTTAAAGACTTGAAGTGATCTGGACTGTCGAACATCGATAGGTAGTTCATTCCATAACCGAGCTGCGGAAGGTAAAAAAGATTTTATCGAAATGTTCAGTATGAGCCCTGAAATGAGGTAGGTCAAAATGTTGGCGTGTAGTATACGTGGACATATTCCGAACTGTAGGAATTACAGAACATAAATTATCAGGAGCGAGTTTGTTTGTCAGCTTATACATAAGGATCAATTTCGAAAAATCCCTTCTCTTAGCTAATGTATGCCATCCAAGTTCCTCCTACAACTTTGCATTACTGGTGCCGTGCATTGACCCAGTAACAATGCGAGCAGCATTTAATTGAATACTTTATAATTTTGCTTCATCCGTGGCAGTACACCCACTCCAAATAGGGCTACCATATTCAAGAACGGGTCTAATAAAAGATATATATATTGTTTCCAAAGTTAGTCTATCAAGAGTAAATTTTAGTCCCTTCATGATATTGGTCAATTTACTGGCTTTACAAACAATTTCGTTAACATGATCAGTCCACCTTAAATCAGACCGTAAAGTGACGCCGAGGTGTTTATGTTGATTAACATTCCGAAGGACATGGCCCTGGAAAATAATAGGGGGGTGATATGGCGAGTCAGTTTTCCGAGAGATAAACATTGAGTCTGCTTTTTGGGCATTGAAAGTAATAAGCCAATCATCGGCCCATTGACTGATATCAGAAAGATCAGAGTTAATAGATGCAGCCGCCGCTTCAGGGTTATCAATTTCTAAGTACAAACAGGTGTCATCGGCAAAAAGTTTAATATTGGAACAAACAATATTAACAATAATATTAATATAAATTAAAAACATGAGAGGACCAAGAACCGAACCTAGCGGCACACCTGCACCAATTGAACCCCAAGAAGAGGCCAGACCTTGGATAACAACACGCTGTTGGCGATTATGAAGGTAATCTGTAAACCATTCCAGTAAGTTGCCTGAAATATCATTTTTTCTCAACTTGTGCAGCAGACCTGCATGCCACACTTTATCAAACGTTTTGCTTATATCTAAGAAAATAATACGGACTTCTTTTTGCCGGTCGACAGCTAGACAGAGTTCATGGTAAAGGAGCAATAATTGCAATCAAAACGGTACAGTCTCCTGGAGTAAATCCAGATTGATGAGTAGAGATGACAAGGTTGTCCCGGAAATGATTAAAAACATTTTTAAACACAATCTTTTCAAACACAGCTAAGTAAAGAGACTGGCCTATAATTATTACATATATTCTCGGGCCCCTTCTTGTGAAAGGGACAAACGTTGGCTTTTTTTCCAAAGGGCAGGGATTTTCTTTTTTCCTAAGGAGAAATTGAAAAGTTTCGTTAATGAGGAAGAAATAGCTGGTGCAGCTTCCTTGAGAAGTTTTGGACTAATTTCATCAGGTCCAGATGCCTTAGTTATGATGGTTTCTGAAAATATTAAAATCAGCTTTATCGTATTCCCAAACACGACGTTCATAAGCTGGTTCTTTCATACGTCGAAACAATAAATTTGCACTGACGACACAATGATCGCAGTTAAAAATAGGGGGAAGGATACGAATGTTATGAAGAAAGTGTGGTACGTTAGAAATAATTTGGTCCAAACAATTTTTGGAATGATCAGTAATGCGTATGGGCTCATCAACATGTAAGGTTAAGAGATTAGTCTGAGCATAGTGCTGAAGTTTCCTACATGGCTGCGTGTGAAAATCAGAATTGAGATCGCCTGTCAGAACAATGTGTTGAATACCCGTACTTTTTGCAAGATCAATACTCTCTTGAAGTTTGTCCCAGAAAGAGACTGGCGAATTGGGAGGTCTGTATACAACACCAAAGAGGATTTTTTTTTATTTTGGTGTCTAATTTTGCACCATAGCAGCTCAATATCAGCTAATTTTAGATCGCGACGTCTGGAAATATGTAAAAATTTTGCAACAAACACAGCTACGCCCCCACCAACACCATTCGCACGGTCTGGACGAATAATGTCATAATAACCAGAGATACAAAGTTTATCGTCAGGAGAATTCTGAGAAAGAAATGTTTCAGATAGGGAAATGATGTCGAAATCAGGCGAGAGGTCCGAAATTAATGATCTCATTTGTCATCGGAAAGACTGCGAATATTTGAGTGACAGAACGAAGGGTCACATAAGTTGTCGTTTGGACCAGGGTTCACATGGACGTCACCCGCCTTGAGTAATAATATGGGGTACACAGTAAGGACATATTCTATATGGTGTTGCTTCCTGTGTGAAATTGTAGTAACCAGATAAACAAAAAGTATCATCCATTTGTGTGCAGTACAATGAGAGTTCATAGCAGCTGCATTTGCTAAATAGTAAATAGACAGGTAAGGAATAGGTTGTGATAACGCACTAATTCTACAAAGTAACACAAGATCATTGAAATTGGTAAGTAAGCATAAGAAGAGCTCAGTTTTTAATGTGTTATACCTGAACAGTGCAAAACTTGTCCATTTTGCATCGAACAATGCGTCAGTGCTTCATGAATACGATGGATAGTATTTGCTTCTAGGTCTTGACAAGGATGTTGACTCAGTTGGTCAAGAGTAGAAAAAAAAACTAACCTTAGATCTATGATGCAGCTAATGAGTTCTGTGTGGATTGGTTTGTTAAACCAAATATTCCTAGTATTGTAAAGGTTTCAGAAGAGTTGGCTCAATCACAAAATGTTTGGCCTAGTCTGGATAGTGTTGAATTAGACAAATATGTTTCATACACAAAAGCAAGTTGTTCGTACCAGATTATCTAATATTGTGGGATGTCGTATTAACGTTCCATTTGGTTTTAGAACTGGTGTTTTACGTGGTAAATTGAGTGCTGCAAATTGCCATGATAAGGATATTTGTGACGCTTTCCTATACGGTATAGTTCTTTGTCTCTATCAGTGTAGTCTGATAAAAATCATAGCATAGCTCAAGTATTCCCAGATCATCTTGATGGGTTTTGTGCTAAGCAAGTAGACTTAGGGGCTACCATTGGCCCTTTCAATCATTATCCTTCACATGCGATTGTTAATAGATTGCCTCTTCACACGGCTCTAAAGAGAGATTAGGTGGATCGAGAGTCATTATAGATATATCATTGCCAATGGGGAGATTTGTAAATGATTTAATAAACAAAAATATCTCTAGCTTGCGAGGTTTTTGTGCACTTTTCTGCCGTAAGTTATTCATTGGACATTGTTGTTGGTTTTATTCATGAGTGTCTACTCTTTAAGACGGATCTTTCCAGGAAGTGTATGCAAATATCAATTTGTCAAGGCGATATTGGTTCATTAAGTTATGCTTGGGGAGCTGTTTTTTTCTAAGCTGGGGAACTTCATTTTGGTCAATGATAGTTCCAGCATGTTTTGTCAGAGTGACCCATGCCATTGCTTTCCTATTTAAGAGTGCTGGCATTCATGGCAGTAATTGTTTAACGACTTTGTGGTGCAGACAGAGAGAGAGAGAGAGTACAGTTTATGCATCTCTTCATCATTTACAGAATTTGTTAAAGGCTCTTTTTGTTGATGAAGCGAGACCCAAAACGGTGAGTCTTATGACATCTTCTTTATTGTATCTATATTGAAACAATAGGTAGTACAGTTAATGTGTCCACTGAGAACAAACAGAGTCCTTACTTGATAGCTGGTTCAGCAAAACCTCTGCTTTAAAATGGCAGCTGTGACGCTAGTGTGCAGTGAGACTGGCAACTTTGGATCGCAATTACCCATTTAATTTTTTCACAAGTGCATTAGACCTTTGTATTTTCTGATTACTACATATCCATAAATTTGTATCCATAGAGTTTTTTTTGCAGGTTTGGAATTTTTTGAAATTTTATAGCATTCTTTCTGACTTGGTAGGATTGTCACATTTTTCGCACAGAAGTCACATAATTTTTTTTCCAGTTGAAATCAGAAGAAATTTAAAATAAATATCCATGTCCAGGATCGAATTCAATGGTTATTCCTGAAATAGCATAAATAAAAAGTTATAAAATTTTAAAGTTAGTCTTGACAGGTCACGGAAGGGGTTGTCAGGAAAAAGAATCCTGGGAGCCATTCCTGAATATAATATTTTTCTTTTAATGTCCGTTGGTTTTAATGTGAACGGGCAATTTGTACGTTTGTGAGGCGGGATACAAATTGCAGAGGTTAAGCAAAACACAATTCCGAGAAAATCGCATTGAAAGAAAAAGTTGCCAATTCTCACGCATTTAGGGCTGCAAAATAACACATACTCTTTTCTTCTGTCCTCTGTTTTAATTATTGTTGGAAATGAACTTGTAACTTTACCTCTGTGATGTTGTCATTAAACAAAAATATATTTTGTAGCTTAAATCTCGACTTTTTTTAACTTTGGAACACCACACTTGGCTTGTTTGGGTGTGGGTTCACATGCGACTTTCCACATTTGGAGACAAGTAAGTGAATTGTGCTGATTGTTCTGACATCAATAGAGAATTTCAAAGTAGTCAGAATAATGGTAGTGATTAGTATGAACTGGCCCATTCTTCTCTCCACGGCTAATGGTTGCCTGTGAGTGACCTTTGTCAATAGCTCAATTGGTTTCTAGCAGTCATGGACTAATGACTGTGCAAACAACATTATGGTTCATTATCATGCCCATGCAAACAAATCCATGTGCCCGGCACTGTTTAAACTTTTCATTATAAACAAAAGTTTTGAGATCAATTATCTCATATAAATTTTATGTTAACACATCTGCGTTTTTGGGGGGCATGTAGTTTAAGTATCAGACTATCCAAAAATATGAAAAAGTGATTAGAGGTTATCCAAAGATGCCGGCTTCACACCTTCCACCTTAAAGCATTAGGTTAAGTTCTGAGTCTTTCCTTTTTCATCCGATAAATGGAAATGAAAGTATAGGCACATCCAGACACTTAGTTTTAACAGTCCAATATATGCTGAGTCTGGAACAGACCTTTTCAAACTTCTTAGCAGTAATTCAGCATTTCTTAAACACTTGTTTCAGGTCAGGAATGGTACCTGCAATAGCTGAACGGGGTAACCGCACACAAGTGACTCCCATACAAAAATCTAACAGGCCCTTATATTCACTAACTACAGCCTCAGATCTCTACTATCTGTCTTTGCTTAACTCGTGGAGAACCAGATGTACAACACGCCCCTAACCTTCCTCAACAAGCATAATTTTTTTCACGATTTGCAATTCTAACTTATATGATTACGAAGCTAATAAAACCCTCTGTATACAAATTCCGCAAGAGCATGTTACCTGCACTTTTTGATGAATAGTTTACATTGCTACACTTTGTTCACTATTACGACACCAGGCAAGCTGATTTGTAGCTATTGCAGTTGCACAAAAAGACTGCGCCAAATTCCCTTTGCAATTTCAAAGAGGTAACTTGAGAACATGAAACTTGCAAAGGTATGCCTCGTGAACATATTGACGCGATTAAAATTATCATTAATTTTCATTTTTTCCTTAGCAAGCAATTTAATAAGATACTTTATTTTGAATCCACACTACTAGATGTAGATGGCTAACCTAAATAGTCCCGATTAAAGAATCTATTATTGTATAGCTTGTGGTTATATCCTGTATTAACCTTTGTAGAAGTTCACCGCAATTTGTGTTAATTGTCTTATCTGCCTGTAAGGTTTCAGTACCTGTCACATTTGCACGTGTATGCATATGTTTCTGTATATAGCAATAAACAACTAGAAAAGAAAATTTGCTTCAAAGCAAATCTATCTGTGTGCCTTCAAAAGTTGAAAATAATAAATGCTACAACTTTTGTCCTTTGGTACTTCATATTCCATTAAGCTTATTGCCACAGACCACAGTTATAAATCTTTCTATTTTTCCTATTCGCTATTTTCAGTCTAAAAAATCAACATTTTGGCATTTTAAAATTTCCTGAACGGCATTTTACAGATAAAAATGTCAGAAAAACATGGATGGATTTTTGTAATATAATCCCCAGCTCGGTAATTTGAGATAATTAAAATACGAACACCAATGAAGCAGCTCTGTGATGCAGCAAACCTGAATTAGCTGACTTTATTTAAACAGAAGCTACAGCATGCTGAAAACACAGTATTTTCACAATTACGGACTATCTTCATTGGAATGCGCAATCAGCCAATCATAACTGTGGTCTGTAACCTTATGGCTGGATAAAAATCCCAAATCACCGTGACCTTTGACCTTTAGAGGTCACATGTAAATTACAAAGATTGTACAGTGATACCATACCCACAATTGAAGCCCAAGATGAACCAAATCAGATGAAAATTGACCACATTATGGCCAGATAAAACTCTCGAAGGGCCGAATGCCCTTGCCAGTTGATCCCCAGACGTTAGATATTAACTACAAAATGTGCAGTGTTGCAATACCTACCATTTCAGTCCAACATGATTACAGTTGGATGGAGGTTGGCCGAGCTTTGGCTGGATGAAACTTTCAAAGGTCCAAATGATGTTGACCTGTGACCTTTAGAGGTCACATGTAAGTTTCAAAACGTGCAGTGTTACAATAGCTACAATTTCAGCCCAACATGATAAAAAATGGATTAAAATTGACTAAGTTATGGCCAGAAGAAAGCCACCACCGAAAGTGGCCTTTGACCTTGAAATAACCTTTGACCTTAAGGTGACCTCTACCTGAAGTGGACTTTGCCCTTCAAAATGACATTCTGACCTAAAATTGACCTTTAACCTTGGCATGACATTTGAGATGCCCTTTGCCTTTGTTATGATCGATCTCCTATACAGGCAGAACCACATCTACTATAGTATGAAAAATATTGAAGATTTAAAATTTTAATTTGAAAAACATGACCTCTCATTATAAAAAAGCGAGACTTCATCTTTGGCAGTATAATTGTGCCAAGTTTGCAGTTTCAACGTATAATGCCTTTCAAATGAAATGTCGGACAAATTTGCCTGTAAGGAAAAAGAGAGACAGAGAGAACGAAAGAAGAAAGAAAGGATTCCTAGAAAAAACAATATGTCTGTGTTGACACACAGACATAATAAATAGCGACATTGAAATTCAACGCCAAGTACGTCCGTTCATGACATGCTTTCATTACACGTACATTGCGTCACTTGCATTCACTAGCACGTCCCCCCTGCTCATATACCCTTTCGTCATATATTTGAAGGATGTTGCATGGTGGAGGATTTTCATCAGTAGCTATAATGAGTCTGTTACACTGCATGTGAGTTGATCCGAGCGTTATATTTTTCTTTCAAGGCATGTGTCACTGGTTGTCTGGTTTTGGTTTAATTCTAGTTCAAGAGTTAGATGTTATTTGTTTTGGATTTTGACAGATGCAGTTGCTTTGAAGCTTTGGAGTGCACAATTGAGAAGCAGGGTAATAAAAAAATTACTATTTGGTAATTGAGCACCAATGTATGTTTCGAACTCAGACAGGACCTGTTGTAGTTCTTACAGTTTCTATCTCAGGGAGGTATGTTTTTGTGTGCTTCCTTTGAGATGCACGTCAGGGCCATACCGTACGAGTTATTGTAAGTACTAAACTGACCAATTTGCTGCCTCAATGTTGTTTGAACAAGTCATTTTAAATGAGTATGCCACGCCAACTCCCGCATAGTAGAGGCTAATGAGGATTAACACCCTTATTCCCACGGAAACAACTGTAGCCGAACTTTCCGCAGGCCACAGAATGTGACTGCAATCAAATTCCAATATGACTGCCCAAGTATGTGATATTTGACCTTTAAAATGAACCTCTGATTTCTGTCTTTAAAATGATCTCACCAAAAAGTGCATGGTGTACGTAAGTATTTTCATTTGAAATAAATTTGTTTTTAAACAGTTTGGATATGAACTGTTGGTTTGTATAATAGGAAAAGGTTTGTTACCCGCAGCTTTTCTCTATAAACTGGCAACGTTGGCATAAAATCCTATCTAGCACAAGCAAAAAACAAAGTTTATATAATATCGTTTACCTTTATTTATTGTATTAACTATAAATGCATTGGATCGATTCAAAGGAACATCAGTGGATTGAATTTTAGCTGGAACAAATGGCACCATCGGATACATCCCTTGCTTTGTGTGTTTTTAGGTCTTTAATTCCACGAAAGCTGCCAAATAGTATGATTGTTGACTATAAAAGTGACCTTGAGACTGATATTGTAAAATAGACAACAATGATGTTTATTGCTAGTGATGACAGTTTGAAATAGATACCATCACAACCCTTTTAGATTCAATATGTAAGATCAAATTAGTCAAAATTGTTGTAAAATATGCTTAGAAATACAGCGATCAGAGGTTTACCTAGGTAGAAATAACGCGGTGAAAGAGTTAAACATTTCACTTTTTCATTCGATTGTGATTTGTCATGTTTTCATTTTGCAGGTCATGCTTTCTTTTAATTATGCAGGACGTTCTTTTCTCGCAGATAGCAGCTTTTGCACCGGCATATTGAACCATCTATATACCCAGTGGAAGGTCTTCATGTCATTTTGAATTTAGTTTCGGTCGGATTGCCACCTTGATTAATTGTATTCTGTGTGTACTTATACCCAGTTTCTCAACAGGATTTTCCAAACTGTTGATTCGATTCGCAATTATCTGCGTGATGCTTAAGTCTTACAAAAGCTGTCGAGCTTAGCGTTCAAGTATCTGGAGACTTTCTAGAGTAAATGTTACATGAAAGGTTGGGTACCATGACTGTTTATCATGTGAAGCAAGCTGCCTCCATTGCACCTCATATTTTAGCTGGCCTTTTTCCACAATTCAATTTTTATACTTTATTAGACGTGACGTGTTGAGCAGCTTTTGGATTATATTTTTCCTCATGTTTAAAAAAAATTCGTATACTGTTCTTCAAGTTTTGCCAAGTTTGACTCGAGGAAACATTTGTATGGTGGGGATGTTGCGGCAGGGGATCTGGGCTTGCTAGTTTGGCTGAAACGGTGTAAGACAAATCAGTTCCAGAGACGTATAGTATTTGATACCGGTTCCTGTGACTCCAGATTCCATTGATCTAATACCTGTCTCAGATCTTAATCCTGCTTTCACTTATGTTACTGAGCCAGTAATGTACACTCTCCAGGCACTTTTCCTTTTGTCAGCATACTCAGGAGTATATTGTCTAGGCTATATTTTCCGGCTCAGTGCAATGCAGGACACAGTTTCCGAATGGGGTGGGGTTTCCATCGCTTCCACAGCAGGCATACGGGGAGAGCTGATTAAAATGCAAGGAGACTTGTCCTCTGAGGCCTATTTAAAGTACTTGGAGTTTTTTTGGAGTTCAAAGTTACAACTGGGTCTAGCCATAAGCAGTTTAATTCAGGAGTATGGATTATGATTGATATCAAATGACATTGTATCCTCTGGTTTAAATTTCTTGGATATCAGTTGTTTCATGTTATCAAGGAGCTTTATGATTGACGGGTGGCATTGTTCCGTTTGGCGGCTGAAAACCAAAAGAAGGACACATGTCCACATGCGTGTGCGGTTTTTGGCGTTTTTCTCATATTTCTACTTTAGTTAAAAGTTCGAAATTTCGACAACTAGTACAAAGGACATTCATCTTGTAAAAACCGTTAAAATTTCAAAATCGGCCGTGCAAAGGTTTTTGGTGTCTTAACTGTCCTTAGTTAAGCTTTGTTTAAGTAATAGTGGTTTGATATACTGTTTTTCGATTATGATTTCGGTTATCATGT
>OZ026619.1:67613025-67639534 GCA_964020975.1 Hermodice carunculata
AGCAGAATGGTGGAACACTCGTTCTCTGGAAGTTGGTTTGCAATGTATGTTCAATGAGAATCACCACAAACCGTTTAGGTTGAAGATGCCAACTGGCATGTTGACAATTCTTTTGGGTTATCATTCATTCTGTGTTAACTTATGTGTTCATCTGGACAGATGATATTTTGCCAGGTTTGGAAAATGTGAGTAGTAGTCAATATGTACTATGGTTTGATTGTGTTCCCAGTCACTGTATGCAATATGACTATTGATTAATTATGTAATACAATGTTGAGTACAATGATTTTGTTTCTTTGTGAGTAGCTTTTTATATTGCATATCATGATTGTCACTATGACATTTTCATGGATAATTTATTTTCAAATGTACGACATTAAGATGTGATTAATGGAAGACAAGTTGTGAGCAGAGATGGATTCGTTTATTCTTGCTTTCTTTTTTTTTCTATGTTCTGTTGTTGGGTCGATTATATGATGTTATTGGTATTATGTTCTGGACCTGATAATGAGTTTACATATATATTTACGTTCATGTCAATGAACTGTTGGTGCAGCCAAACTTTACTTTTTATGCTATATGTGTGTGTTTTGATTTTTTTTCTTTGACCACAAAGACAATTTCTCCGCATATATTAAGGCCCTAAGTCAATGAAACCTATTGATAGTAAGGTCACCACGCCCATGTATCTCTCTCTGTCTCTCTGTCTTTCTCTCTCTCTCTTCTCTCTTTCTCTCTCTCTATGTATATATATATATATATTATATAAATATTATGCACACATATATGTACATATATATATATGTATATATTACGCACATACACACAAACACACACATACATGTACACACACACACACACACTCACACACATATATATATATACATATATATATATATATATATATATATATATATATATATATATATATATATGCATAAGTTGTCGGGTTCATAATGTACCTCAGTATCATTACTCTGTTTGTGGTGGCACTGAATTGAATACAGGGCTTTACAGAATGAGTTCCAACTGTGCACCGCCAGTGAAACCGACTCAGAAGAGCAGTCCAGTGTTCATTTATTAAAAAATTATGAAATTATGTTCCACGTAAAGGGTGTCACATCCGAGGTTTACAAAGGTATTCAAGACATCTTAAAAACGATCAACATTTTTTTAACGACTGTAAACCTGGTGTTACATCCTAACACCCCACATAGCTGGTAGAAGCATAGTGATCAAAGCATGAGTCATTCTTCACAAAACTAACGCAGTTTATGTTTAAAGACTATCCGCTCAAAATTATGTGTGACATTTAATATATAACAGGGCAGGAAATGTGCATACTTATCTGAGCCTAAGCATAAAGATGTTAAACAGTCAAAAGCAACCCTTGGCTATGTACACCGTGCACCATGCCTGCATTCAGTGAACCAATTTTGTAATCCTGGTTCACTTTTGAAAATGTGGCCATCAATGACACGGCCGCCACCAAGCCTGCCAATCCACTACCCAGATTTTGTAATGAAGTCATCACTTTTTCAGTTATCACATCAACAATCCACTGAGCCATATTTTCGGCTTTAAAATGGCGTGCTTAATCATCCTGATTATACATTCTTTCAGAGACAAGCCTAGATTGGTCTGCAGGAAACTCTGAAATTGGCATCTCTCCATATGGCCCAGCTTCACGGAAAGACAAAAAGAGATATGGTGGTGGTGCGGTTGTTAGGTAAGGTCAACTTTGCCAGCTCAAAATAGATCTAGTGCTATTCTGATACTTTAGAGCGCACATGGACAAAACTAAAGCTCCTCTCATTTACGTCCATAATTATGGACAACATATACTTCCACCAGCCGCCAGGAACTGTATAAAGTTCCAACAAAATGTTTCTACGGAATTGTATTTACTAAGAGATACAGATCCTGACCTTTAAAAGTCTGTTTCAAAATGAGCTAACAAAAAGCTTCTCTGGAGAGTTTGGTCTTGATCAGTTCATAAGCGAGACAGACACTGTTTATCGCTACAGTCATTGATCTCATCTTGAACTGTTATAGCAATGGTTTGTCAGAACATGGCGTTTTAGCACTTGGCAAGCAGCGGTAGCTTTCTTGTGTATTGTAATTACTTCCAGTCGGAGTCCAGGTACGCGTGGACTGACGTAAATTACCGTTGCAGCGGCGTCCGCGTATTCGGAGACTCGCCTTCCTGGATCACTTTGCAGGTTACGTTGCATAAAGGAAGCACGGATTTGCACTAGACATCATATTGAGCACGTACACTTCCTCGTCATATAAGTAATTTGGCAATTGGAACGCCATTGTAAATTTTGGTAAGGGTTTTTAAGTTGTGGCAGGGAATTGTCAATATTTATGCGCGTAAAAGGTCACGTGCGGTACATTGCTTCATTGCAGCCACAGGCCCTCAAAGGTTAACAGTCCTTGAAGTGCTTGTGTATTATAAATTTTAAAGCTAAATGGTATAAGGTGAAAGAAAGAAGTGTAAATGTACATATCTGCTGCATGTATGGACATTTAAGGTAGGTTTTGGATTGATTAATATCATTTTATAGTCAAAAGCTTTGCATAAAAAAAGAGCACAAATCCAACATGGCGGCCATGTAATGTGATCTTAAGTGACTTATAGATAACTTTGGCAACACATAATTTGAGGTCTATTTGCAGTTTTCTTGTGGCAAAAATTTCTCACTAGTAACCTTTCTAAATATGCATACGAATGTGTTTTAATTAAAATTTGCTGAATTCATGTTGGCATGTAGATTCCAGTTATTCCACAAATTATCCAATAAGCTGATCAAGATGGTTGCCATGACAACTGTCTCAAATCATATTAGATGAATATTTTGCAAAAATACAAAAACCCCATGTATTTGTGAATTGGCTTCCATTATCCCAGCAGTGAAAAAAGGTTAAGGAGTGCAACATCGACCTTAGCGAACCATTTGATGTTGTTAAATATGGGGAGGTTGTTTGCTAAATATCAGAATATGAAACAATACTTGGTTACCATGGTAACCATATGTTGCACCTATTATATTCATTTTGACACCTTTGTAGCCCCAGAACCCTACTTCCACTGCACATGTTTATAAGTAATTGTGATAGCTAGTTATATCATACATACAGCATAAAAGGGGGTCCAACATATGTGGAATTTTGCCCAAAATCCCAGACACAGGCTACATAAGCCAATGGAATAGCACTGACTGGAAGGTGATGACACGATCATTTCGCAAAGCAGCTACTTCTATATCTTCAAGCAATTTTGTACAGATCGATTAACAGTCAACCTTTAGAAGTTTCCATTGTTCACGTCTCAGCTGCTCCAAACTTAAGTGTAGTATAAGAAAAGTTTTACTTTAATTTTTAACACACCAGAATGTATATCCCAGGCTGATATGGTTGACTGCCAAGAAGGTATCGTCAGGTTAAATATCTAGTCTAGACTGTAAATCTTAAAATCATATATTGGACAGTTATGAGGTCCAATGGTTATAGTCCAAATTTTCAATACCTTCCTCGCAAGAATAGGTGAAAAAAATGGCCGTCACTTTTGGTTTCATAAGCCTCCGAAATATACCTGTTCATATTACCTGTAACAATGTTTTCCATTACAGGTGTAACTTAAAAAGTCGAATCTGTATTGAAGAAACTATCATCCAAAAAAGCTACCAGCCTGGATGAAATACTTAGTAGTTTGTTGAAAGAGACAGCACCTAATATAGCATATGTCACGCTCCTTGGCAACTGCGTATAATTTCGCAATGCAAAGTGGCGAATGATCAGATACATGGAAGTAAACTAAAGTAACATCTCTATACAAAGACTGGTCTGCATATAATGCCTGAAACTACAGACCAATCTCTGTATAACCAAATTGCCTGGAAGATTTTTTAGTTTAAAACAATTGGTGTAAACGTCGTTTGATTATCATGATTATAGAGTTATCCTATCGGGAACAATGGGTACCTGTCAATATGCGTGTCTTAGATCCTCTCTCAGTCCAATCTTATGCAACACACGGATCAGTTTTGGTTCTTGCGCTACTTATGCTGTGCATCATTGAAGTTCAACATCAAATAAAACATTCCAATAAATAACCCCGTGTGCAGACAGCATTGCAATTGTGTGCAAGAAACTGTATGATCCTACAAGTACACTTGCAAGAGTATTTGTGATACGACCACACCTGGAAGACTATGAGTAAATCGACATTAAATATATAAAAAAACGTGTATGGTATTTGGAGCATGTGAATGACTGTCATCTGGTGGAAACTTAGTAATGATTATAGACATGCATGCCCTAGATCAAGGTGATTCCTGTGGTGTGATGTTAGATTACACCATGTCCAGGACACCTGTTATTAACAAAGCTGATTCAAAGATAACACAGCATCTTGGAATTATAGGTAGGATACGGCCATGCATGGGCCAGAAGATAGCCAGAATGCTTGTTCAGTCAATGATATGGTTTGATTATAGAGATACTGCTTGGCCAATTTCAGTTACACTCTCCAGGAACCACTGCAATGTTTCCAGTATCGAGCTGGCAAACTAATTCCGAATGTTTATTTCGTGCTGCCTGTATATGAAGTAAGAGAGCAACTGCAACGAACTGCTGTCCGTGAGGGACAAAAGGTCCATGTCTGGAACATGACCTTTCAATAAACCGATAACTCAGTCCCCCCAGCATTCCCTAAGCTACTATATACCTATGTCAGCTATCCATACTCATAACACCAGATAACATACATCCACAAGGACTCATGTTTACCCTAATTCGACAAAGGCTTTATGTCGTGACACTGAATTACAAAGCTCATTCCCACAATATGCCAAACTTGCCCCATCAGAAATGCATTTGAAAAGGACCTATCGCACACAGTTCATGCGAATGTAATTTCATCTTTGAGAAGCCAAATATGTGGCATTTTATTTTATGAGACACTTTATACGTCAACTGTAACATTTCACTGTCATTTAGTGACATTAGTATGTAAAATTGTGTTTAATGTATGTATGTACAAGACCCTATGGGCAGTTCATGCAAATGTAATTTCATCTTTGAAAAGACGACCATTTGGCATTTTATTTTATGCAATACTTTACATGTCAAATGTGATGTTTTACTGTATTTTAGTGACATTAGTATGTGTAAATGTGTTTTATGTATGTAATTATGTATGTATGTATATATGTATGTATGTATGTATGTATGTATGTATGTATGTATGTATGTATGTATGTATGTATGTATGTACAGGACCCTATGGAAAGAAGGAATGTTTACTGCTTTATGGGCTACCCTGTATAAATGAATGAATGAGTAAATAAATAGATAAATAAACATACCAACCAACTAACCAACCAACCAACCAACCAACCAAACAATAAATAAATAAATAAATAAATAAATATATATATATATATATATATATATATATATATATATATATATATATATATATATGTATATATATTTAAATAAATAAATAAATAAATAAATAAATAAATAGATAAATAAATAAATAAATAAATAAATTCCTGATGCCTAGAGCGTGCTTGGTAAAGCACAATGGCGACACGCATGGTACAGTTCAAAGCCAGACCACACAGCCAGCTCTTACCACCATTCAGCCATTCTTTTTCACTAGCATGCCTAATATTAATTATACATCCTGTTTATGTATAGGTAAAATCTATCATATAAATTACTGATAAGACACGTATATAATACATAATGGCCTCAATCCATTTTGTGGCGAGTTCAAGGTAAAGGGATTTTAATGTTTAATAAAGGTTTTTATCCAGTATACTGTATTGTTGGCACTTTAAGAGTCGTTGCAATTTTTTTCATAATAAAAACGAAATTATAGCTGTGATAATATTATGTTGCTTTCCCATAAAAAACTACACCTAATATCATAACCCATTGTTTTCCACCCCCTAAAACTGTTGTCACGTCATTTGAACACGACATTACACTACTAACAAACCTTGAGGTCATGTCATGGTATATCAACAAACAAGATTAAACCGTGTGACAAGTGTAGGGAGGTGAGTTCCGTCAATTTTGTGAAACATGCATAGAGTAACATTCTATACCCACGCATGCGTTGCCACACAGGGTACATAGCTGGGCGGTGTTATAACATGCTCGTCTTTCACCCCTGCAACCGTCATTACCAGAGGTTAGCATGTATAGGCTTGCATTTGTGCTCTCAAAAGCGAGTCGATAGGTCTGTGTGCACACATATTCATCTGATTAGTTAGTCTATGTGGGAACATAATCTTCTTGTTTTTCCTCAAAAACTTTCTATCTATCTATCTATCTATCTATCTATCTATCTATCTATCTATCTATCTATCTATCTATCTATCTATGTATCTATCTATCTATCTATCTATCTATCTATCTATCTATCTATCTATCTATCTATCTATCTATCTATCTATTTCTTGGTCTTATTTCGTGTTCAGTTTTCTCAGACACTATTTTGCCGAAAGGTAACAAACTTGGCACGATTAGAGACCTATTAGTGAAGCTTTGCATGTTGTTTGGAACAGTAATAAATGTATGAAAATTAAGGGCATAATAGTGGAAGTATTTTATTTTTCCTATCTACGAAATTTTTACAGATTAAATTGTCACTCGAAGCTTGAAACGTGGGTCTATTGCCAAAGCGAAATCCTATAGCATGCAAGCAAAGCTGGGAAATTTTTAATTTATGTTACATTCACTGAATTTACTCAGAATACACGTGAAAGTTCTCTCCCCCCCTCCCCCCGCCTCAAGCTGGTAACTGTTAATACCTTGGCCGAACTGTTTTGTAACCAAACATAGTTGAACTATGAGAGCCTGGCGTCCAGACCTATCAGTACAAAGGCTGAATCCCCCCGGCTTACCCTTCAATCCCCAGGGCGACTGCCTGCATTAGTAGAGTAAGTCTGCATTGTGTACCAAAAGAGGCCACATAGTCTGAAGTCTCGATGGAGTGAGTCTCCATTACAAATAAACTAGTGCTGACTGAGAGGTGCCATTTCAACTACAAATGATAGGTTGGTGACACAGTAGCATCCAATGAAATTTGGACCAAGTATAACATGTCTTTGTAAAGGGAGATTCAGATCAACTACTAGAAATCACCCAAACAAAGATCCAAACTCCCAGTTATGACCATCTGTTAAATTAAAAGATTTTTAGTCAGGGTTTATGGGTACTTTGGAAGAGGCAGAGTTCCCATAGCTGTTCTATTTCTGGTACCAGCAGTGTGCATACATTTTAGCAGCCTGGTAAATGGTCATTTAATGCCTGACTGGGATT
Organism: Hermodice carunculata; assembly: GCA_964020975.1. Taxonomy (NCBI): domain Eukaryota; kingdom Metazoa; phylum Annelida; class Polychaeta; order Eunicida; family Amphinomidae; genus Hermodice; species Hermodice carunculata. The sequence goes on from OZ026619.1 coordinate 67,620,370, forward strand.
TCTCCAAGCTGTCTGCTGCCTGCATTATGAATAATGTCCTCAGTTTTTCGTGGACACTTTTGTTGAGAAAAGTACCAAACGTGGCCTGGTGATTGACCTAGTAGCGAAATAAAGCACCTGGATTGGAATAGTCTCGATTTTGAAAATTATATAGAACGGAGTCATTTGAAATTTTAAATGTTGAATATCTTCAAAACTAGTGAAGGTAGAAGTACCATTCCAACTTTAAATCAGATGTTTATGGCCACATCTAATGAACGACTATGCTGTAGGTTTATAGTTTATGCTAATTAGAGGCACTTAAAAAGTTTAATTGTTGAATGTCTTCAAAACTATCACAGGTAGAAGTGCCATATCCACTTAAAATTTTAGTTTTGTGCTATAGACACATGAAATGAAAACCAAACAAAAGTTGTAGATTTGAAGATTATGCTAATTAGCGGCACTTTTGAAATTTAAATGTTGAATATCTTCAAAGCTACTGCAGGTAGAGGTTCCATTCGAAAGGCAATTTGTAGGCTCGTGTACTAGGAGCATCCAATGAGCCAAAAGCATAGGTTGTAAAATTTAATTTATAAACGTTAGGGCAGTTTAATTGTGAAATATCTTCAAAACCATTAAAAGGACAGGTACATTCATCACCTTGCAAATCTTCCCAGGTTCTGTCATAGGCACATCTAATTGATCTCAATCACACATGGTAGAAGTTTAGTTTATGCAAATTAGGACAATGCACAAAGTTTTAATCTTGGAACAACTTCACCATCATTGCAGATAGGAGCGTTCTATGAACTTTAGTTGATAGGTTGGTGAGATCGCTGCATGCAATGAACAATGAATTAAAGTTGTACCCTTTTGAGTTTGAGACAAATACACAGAATCTAGTTTTGGATAACTTCGGAACTATTATATATACAGGGACCATTAGAGCTTTAATTTATGGGGTTATTTCACAGTCCAATTGTTCATTTCTATTTTACACAGTTCAATAACAATTATGTTTGCAGCAGATACATGAATACTGAATACACAATCTTTAAAAGTTTTCTAGGCGGACAGATTTGTTGACAAGCAAAGCAAACTTCTTTAGTTCTTTTTTGGTTTGTGTGCTCAGACGTTCTTTCTTTCTTTCTTTCTTTCTTTCTTTCTTTCTTTCTTTCTTTCTTTCTTTCTTTCTTTCTTTCTTTCTTTCTATGTCTCTCTGTCTCTCTCTCTGTCTCTCTCTCTCTTTCTCTCTCTCTCTCTGTCTCTCTCTCTCTCTGTCTCTTTCTCTGTCTCTCTCTGTCTCTCTCTCTCTCTCTCTGTCTGTCTCTCTCTCTCTCTCTCTCTCTCTCTCTCTCTCTCTCTCTCTCTCTCTCTCTTTACTCCCTGCAAATTTGTCCGGCACTTCTTTTAAAAATAAACATAAATAGAAACTCCCAACCTGGCATGATTATACTTTTATACATGAAGATTTGAGATTTTGTAAATAGGTGCACTGGCTTTAAAATTATGCAAATTAGGGCCATTTGAAAAATTTTAAACTTGAATATCTCCAAAACTATTATAGATAGAAATAGCCAATCTACGTTGAATTTATAGATATGTAACACTGCACATTTTTGTAATTTACATGATCAAACTGTAGGTATGGTAACTCTGCACTTTTTCAAAGTTACATATGACCTCTATAATTCAAAGGTCATGATTTTTTTGCCCTTTAGAATTTTCATCTAGGCATAACTTGGTCAATTTTCATCAGATTTGATGTCGGCCTTAAATTGTAGATATTGAAACACCGTACATTTTTGTAATTTACATATGACTTCCAAAGGTCAGGGTCATTTTGGCCTTTGAAAATTTCACTTAGCAATAATTTGGTCAATTTTCATCCAATTTCTATTATGTCGGACTCAAATTGTAGGTATTGCAACAGTGCACAATTTTGTAATTTATATGTGATCTTTAAAGTTTAAGGGCAAGGTCATTTGGACTAGGAATTTTTCATTTAGTCATATTTACAACTTTTGAAAGCACTTACACAGGTTCGCTTTGAAGCAAATCTTCTTTTCTGGTCTTTCTTTAACACCATATTTGTCCCATATTTCATTTGAAGACCATTATATTCACTCCAAATATGGCATGAGTAAACGTGGCATGAGTATATGTCCTTGCAGAAGGTCAGGTTTTTTAAAGGGGACACAGTTTTGCAAATTTTGCAAATTAGGGCTATCTTTAAACTTAGATGTATAAGATCTTCGGACTATCGCTGGTAGAAGTGTTATTGCAAGATGAATTAGTAGGGTTGTGCTGCACACACATCCGATGAATTATAAATAAAAGTTGTAGAATTTAGATTTATACCTATAATCAGGAGGTGAAAACTTTAAATTTTGAATATCCATCTTCAAAACCATTCTGACTTTACAATGGAGGCTTTTTCATCATCAAGTATGTCTAGTGCTAGGCTCGGAAACACACTTATGCTAGAATTTATGATCAGTGTCTGGCCCTATCTGAATGAGCTTAAAATAATGCAAATTAGGAGCAACAACAGCAGAATTGTACATGTTTGTGATCGACTGGACTTACAACAGGCCATGATCTGTCATCAGCAGTCATTCAATAGCATATGTTCATCACTAGGACCTTTTATGTACACTCATATCAGACATAACACGTTTATGGTATCATTTGGGGAGCATTTTGTCATCATTCATGCTGCAGTCTCAACAGTGATCCGTAAATGAGTCGAATTTGCAATAAAAAGTGCATTAGAATTAGCTATAGTTTCTCCCTACAAGGTCAATTCTTGTTCCTTTGCCGACACTTGGCATTCTGTTGCGTCAAGCATTTTTTACTTTCTGTCTGACATTTCCTGTTTTTCCTGCAGTTCTTTCATGCCAAGAGTTTTTTTTTTTTTTTTTTTTTTTTTTTTTAATTTGCTTCGTTTTTTGTTTTTGTTTTTGCTTTGTTTTGATTTTGAGTTTTTTTGTTTTTTTGTTTTTTGTTTTTTATTTTAATTTCATGTTTTGTCAAAGGTAGTTTTTTTTTTCTCAATTGCAATTTGAATGTTTAAGAAAACAAGTTTCCTTTGTAAACACACAGTTGGATTTACATTGAAACCAATCGTCTGTTCTTGTTACTTAACTCCCTTCACAGCCCATGCAATGACCAATGCATGTCAACCAAATGGGTTGATGGTTTACACGTAAATGCGTATATGGACTTCAAGGGAAACGCAACAAGCTTGAATAAGAAGGTGTTGACATTTTTGCTATATGCAGAGCTGAACGGAAAACATATTTACATGTATTACTGCAATATTTTTCAGATAACCTCGGCCTTACAATGAATTCGAACAGTTGACCTAGTTCTTAATGTGGAAGCCGCAGACAATTGCGAAAGTGTATACTGCATTCATGTATACGGATGTGTGTGCAGTTCCTCTGTCGGTTGAAGAAAAATCCATACCCTAGAATGCTCCTATTGATCACTGTCAGACGTATTCTAAATGATCACTATCAGAGGAATTCTAAATGCTGATCAAACATGTTGATATGCACTGAAATTGTACTATTGGGAAACACACCTATTCTAATGAGGAGTTGCACATTTATAGAATTAATCCACACGTACCTGGGGGGCAGATGGCGCACACCATTATACAATGACGTGTATGCAGGTTCCGTGATACAGGGGCCACCAGCTGTCTCTCTGCGTCTGGTATTTGACATTCCATTCTTCACAATTTCCCCTGACATACAGATCGACAATAACTGTCATTTTGAATTGTCGTTAGTATTGTCTTTTACTTACATTTTGCCCTCAAAGAAAAGTTTTGAATGAAACTATAAAAGAAAGTCCATCACAATAACAAGCATTCAGTAAAGTGTTTTACCCAGCAAGCTGCCTGCAGACTGCTGAAGGTGTTGGCTTACAACCTGTTCACACGCGACCTCAAACCATCTCAAATATTAATGTGCGCGAAACAAAACTGGGTCACAAGAATACTTTGCGAATAGTACGGACTGCAAATTTTTTATGCAAATATATCCTTTGCCGCACGTATCAGTTTTAATATTGTGACACAAATTACACTTTGTGGGTTAGATATGAAGCAATCACTAGTATATCAAAAGCGTGTTGTCATAAAAGGACGAGACGTGACTCCATGTGCACTTATATTGACCTACTGAGGAATTTAGATTTATTCTGTCTGATAGGGATGCTGTCTCGTAAATCTGACCAGCTACATATAAAGTCCATTTGCATGTTCATGTTACTGCATTTTCTGTTTAAGTTGGAAATTTTAGAGATCCTAATATAGGCATATTTTCGGGACGTACATCCTTTTGATATTCTTCTTTCTGAACGCAGAGCGAAAAGTCGCACTCCTTTGATACATGCTTCAACGACCAATCACAGTGAATTCGTAATTTTGTTCTTAAATATGTGCATGTTTTCTGTACTGTGCGCACACAATATTCTGTCGTTAAGAAAAGTTTTATTGCAGCTATGATGTGGCTCCTTATAGATGCACGCATAGCATCGATCTGCCGATATATTGGTAACGCGACGCATTAACCATTTTCAACACTGTATGAGAAAAAATTACCAGCCACCAAGTCGGCCAGCAAGAGCTTTTTTTTGTATCAAAACATTTTTGTTGCCAAACCGACGATTAAGTCCGTAAGAAACATACAAACAACAAACAAGCAAAGAAGCCCAACCGTAACTCTAACCCTAAGACAGCACGCAAGCAAGCAAACAAACAAACCAAACAAATATGGATACATAATCCAACCTGCCTCTATTAGAGTCTAATGTCTCGGTGTGTGGATTTATGCAATGAAACGGAATATATGATATTGGCATATTCATGATGCTTTTAACGCACATTTTGCTGGAAATACGTGTAGGAGGTAGTGTCAAATTCATTGAGTATGTTCTGCGTTTAGAATTCGCATGTTTTCATAGGCCGTCCCATCGTTACAACAAAATTCAATACATTTTAACAGCTTGTAGTTTGTCGCCAAGGCGCAGAGCAGTGGACAGAGCAGGCATAATGCTGATTACATGGATGCAAAGTGCTAGTAAAGCCAGTGATATTTCTAAAAAAAAACAAAACTTTTTTCGTTCACCCCAAGAATTTTAATTGATAACTTGACAGCCTGTCAAGATATATATATATATATATATATATATATATATATATATATATATATATATATATATATATATATATATATATATATATATATATATATATATATGCATTAACACATCTCAGTGTGTATTTAGCCAACATATAGGAGTAAAGCAACCTGGGCAGATAATTCCAGTGTCAAAGTATGCGCTTAATTTTAAAGCCTGGTTTTAATTTGTCAACCCTGTCAACTGCACTGAATGTTCACTTTACGATACTGACATCGAGATAGACGCAATTATAGAAGTTGGCATACCGAAAAAGGGCGCTGTTTGCAGGCTGTAACCTCATTTAAAAGCTGAGGACTTGCTACATATTGCTTGGACAAATTTAAGGCAAAAATTGTAAACGTCTTTCCTCATAAATACAACAGGCGTATTCAATTCCGTATGAAAATTTGGGCAAAAATAAACGGAAACTTTGGTATAAAAAGTGCGCTATGATACGATGGATATTGGGTGTCTTTCTGCAAGACGGCCAAATTATTATTTGCATGTAAATCTGCAAGACTTCATTCTGACAAACACTCGGTTTCGTGTAAACCATTCGCTTGATCCTCGTCTTAACTCCGTCCCGATCATATCGCGTGATCACTGCTTTCTTCGGCCACACAAAGCCATTGACCGAGTTTATAAGATCGTTAGAATATTCCTTACAACCCCCTCACACACACACACACACACACACACACACACACACACACACACACACACTGGATTGAATAAAATAAATTAAAATAAAAGTCGGAAAGCAGACAACGTTCGCACGTGCGGGCGCTTTGGTGAAGGTTAGGGTGGGATATGGTCAAAGATTTACCTTAGACTATCAGTGGTTTCAGTGCTGACTGATTCCTTTCTATATATAACACTGTAAATTAACTTTAAAAAAGTGCAATAAGGTGAACATTCTTAGAAGACATACAAAGTAAAGATTTATGGTGTAGATCTTGGGAATGTTTCTTAGCATCCGTATCCATGCAGCAATTATAAAAGTGTAGATGAGTGATCGTCATTCTTTGGTGTAAAGCTCCCATTCACTTGTACATTCTCATGTGTTTCTGCATCAAATTTATTACAAAAATTGCATAATACGCTGCAAATAAAAAAGCGGGTCCTAAATTTAAAAAAAAAATGTTGTATTTCCTGAGATACTAGTGTTTAAAGTTCAAATGATAATGCATCAAAGGAAAGCCTAGTTTAACTGACTCTGGTGACGAAACGGCACCAGATTTAAAATACAGTCGTATAATTTATTAAGTTTAGTGCACTGCAGATTTTACGTCCTTATCTTCAAAATTGAATGAGCTGAATTAATATTTGTAACACATTTGGTGAGCTTATATCTTGCGCAAGCATTGCCATCAAATAACATTAAAGTCGAATATAGCAAAATTTTGAGTTTGTTAACTTTCAGAAAATGTATACTGTAGCTCACTTTATATATGAATTAAGATTTATATGCAACAGTTTTTGAATGGCACTGCCAACCTAAAGTATGTCAAATAGCAACACAAAAATTGCGTGTTTAGTTGCGGACAAAGTTTTCGCTCTATTTGTTCTCATGGATAAAAGCAAACAAGTGCCATTTGTACTCTTCACACAAAAGCATTGAATATTACAATAAGAGTTATGCTCTGGGTGCACGTTCAAAAGATAACCACAGGAGTTAATAGCGCATTTAAAGTGTGCAATATTTTTCACGAATCAGTTTTGGTAATTTATGCCATTAAGAAACAAATGGAGCGCAAAGACCTGAGCGAACAAAGAGAGATCATTTTTACTCGTATCGCCGTTAACGACTTGCCTGCATCAGCAAAGACGGGTTATGGCTTTATTTACGTCGTGTTTCCATTAGTATCTATTACACTGTGTCACACAAAAATCGTGTAACATGCCGAATTGGAGAAAAAGTTATTCCTTGCAGCAATGTCCGACTGGTGGACTTACCCGCGAGTAAACAGAAATGAAACCCCAGGGGGAAAACGGAAAAGAAACAGAGAAAGACTGTAATCCTTTTTTATAATAACATTATGTCAACATACAGGCGTTATGATGGAATCTGTATGCATCTAATTTTTCATAGTCATTGTTTAATAGTCACAGGTATTGTTATTCCCTGCTTCCCGTTTGATCAAGATACACTGGCCAAAACACGACACCACAATACCATGTCCTTTTGTTCCACGTAACTATACTTCTGTTTTAATTTTGATTTGATTTGATTTGATTTGATTTGGTGCAAGCCAGGTTACATAAAATCATAATACATCGAAATGAAATCAAAAGTAATATCACAGTGTAACATAACTAAAAAGAACACAAGAGGTATTTATCCACAGTACACAAGGCAATGTCACGTTAAAATAAATAAAATATACATATAATGTTGTCCCATAAAGAACATTGCAGCTCAGGGTACATAAAATGCACAATAAAAATAGATTACTCTTAAATAAATTATAAAATTGGCCAGCACCAGGATAGCCCAAGAAAGCTGGATAAAAATCCTTGCTTATTTACATTGGGGTCCCTTGTATTAGAATAAAGATACCTACAATAAAAATTAGGTACTTTAAATAAAATATATCTTTCTTGGTATAAAAGTAATAATATTTTGGTAAAAGTCATTAAATTAGGGATCACAGTTATTCGCAAGTGTGTATCTATTAGCTCTCTAGAGAGCACTTATAATATGGCAAGAATCAATACACAAATTCATCATTTTCTCTTTCAAAGGCTTTTGAGGCTAAGTGATTTTTCAAGTTTAGTTTAAATCCTGATTTTTTGGTTATTGCGCTTGCATATGAGGGAAGTTTGTTCCATTCTGTGATGGCTGTATAATAAAAAGTTGAAGATTCGAAAGTTTTGGTTATGGTGGGGACAAAGAAATTGTGCTCATGATTCCTACTGTTATGGTGGTGATTTTCTGAAATTTTGGAAAACTTGTGAGTCATTTAGGCTGGGGCAGTATTATTAGCGATTCTAAATACATGATTGAGTTTAAGTTGTTTCACTCTGTCTTCCACGTTTAGTAAGCCTATGCTGTTCAGTACCGTTTAGCCTATGTGTTTTCTTGGACCTTTATTAAGAATGAATCTGGCTATCTTGTTTTGCATGATTTGAAGTTTCCTTTTTAGATTTTTTTATTTAGGCCAGAAAACTAAGAGAAGCAGGAATAATCAAAATGACACTGCAATAGGGCTGTAGACAATGTTTTTTAGCCTGTTTACTTAGTGAGGGGCATGTCTGTAGAGGAATTTTAGTCGAGAATTTGATTTTGTGATGATGTTGTTAACCATAGGTTCGCCTGAAAGAGTATCATCCAAAATAGAGCCTAAATAAGTTACTGATTTGGTGTTTTTGATGTTGATGTTATTGTAGGAGACACTGAAATTTTGACCTTTTTTCAGTTTACCGTTGGAACCCAACAGCATAGACTCAGTTTTCCCCAGGTGAAGAGACAATTTGTTATCAGTGAGCCATTGATAGCAAGAGTTAAGCTCTGTTGTCAAGTTCTGTGCTATTGCAAAAGGGTATTTTCCAGAAACAAGGAGAGCGCTATCATCAGCATACAATAGTAGCTTACAGTTGACACTGATAGGCATATCGTTCATGTAACACAGGAAGGGGAGCGGGCCCAGCATACTTCCTTGGGGAACACCGCAAGTAATAGGTAGAGGCACTGATTCAACTCCTCCAACTGATACTTTTTGTTTACGGGAATTAAGATAAGGTTGAAACCATTCTGTAGACTCAATACCCATGTTATGTTGCTTTTGACACAAGATGTTATGGCCTACCGTGTCAAAAGCTTTTTGTAAATCTAGTAGGACCATGCCTACATAGTTTCCTTTTGAAAATTCTGAGCGAATATAGTCAGTGAGGTGGATAAGACAGGTGTCCGTTGAGTAGGTGCCTCTAAAACCTGACTGGTAATCATATAATAGATTGTTGTTGGTTTGGTGGGACTCCAGTTGAGTATAAACTGCTCTCTCCATGATTTTGGAGACAGCAGTTAGAATACTTACAGGTCTATAATTTCCTGCCTCCAACTTGTCATTCTTTTTGTATAATGGCTTGACTCTGGCAGCTTTAAAGTCTTCAGGAACTGTATTGGTAGAAATTGATGTATTAATGATGTGTGTAATTGGCCCTTTTAATTTTTCTGCACCATCTTTCAAGAATCTAGACGGAATGTTATCCAAGCCTGTACTCTTGAAAGGGTTTAATTGTTTTAACTTTTTGGAAATATAGTGTGCTTCTACTGTCTGAAGTTTAAATTTTTTAGGAGCAACTTGTCTGTAATATTCTTTAAGGAGGGGGAGTTGGTACTAAATTTATTTGATGAAGGGGGGAGTTTGGATATCAGAGTTTCAGCAGCAGATATATAGAATTGATTAAAATGATTTGCAACTTCGGTGGATAGTAACACATTTGACCATCTACTTTTAAGATAACTTTTGACTGGGCTTTTGATTTGTTGCTATATCCAAGGGATTTCAAACAATGCCATAGTTTTTTTCGGGTTATTCTTATTTTCCTCAATTTTACTACTAATGTATTCAACTTTCGCTTTACCAATTTCTCTTTGCACTTTATTGCAATACTTACAATATCCTTTATAAGCTTCTTTTCTGTCTATTGTACCTGTACTGTTACCAGTTTTTTTCTTTGAAAGATACAAGAAATGGTCTCTTAGAGACATATGTTCAAGCATTTCATTTGTCATCCAAGGTTCTGTCCTAGCTTTTAGCCCAACTACCTTCAAAGGAGCAATTTCAGTTATTATTTTTTCAAAAATGACTTTGAAAGCATTCCATGCTTTTTCTACACAAGTGCAGTCTGTATCTGATTTCCAATCTACTTCGGCAAGCTTTTCTTCTGAGAGTTCCTTTGAGTAATGCTTCATAGAACGAATCACGACATTATTATGTTGATTAATTTGACCTCTGACAGTTTAATTATATTTTAGTCGAATTGGCTTGACTTGAACTTAGTAATGAAACGATACTGGGCCTACGATAACAATATTCATTTCACACTTTGCAGAAACCTGGTCGTTCGGGGAATATGGCAGCGTAACACTGGTGAATAGATACAGGTTAAATTCAGATTCAGATACACTTTTATTTTTGACCATATGAATATATATAAAATGGAACACGATCGATACATATAAACCAAACAGGTCACGCAGACCCATGCTGAAACATTGTGGTCATATTTTACTCGCTTCGGATACCTTGGTGAGTTACATAGTATATTATCTATAGCCTTTACAACATAATAAAATATAGTTACACAACGTTAACATTATATGAACCAAGATGATATTGCCCTATCGATCATTTATGATATTATAATTTACATCTGGATTTCCATCTTCGCTGGTATCTGGCTTACTACGTATCTTTGATGACTCCAGACATGTACGTGCATTATGCTTCCTGAGAATTGTTACAACGCGTGATATATTTAGGAGGCCTAGCTTTATATTGGACGTCTAGATGAATAAAATATGGCTGATGATCACAGAACTTCTTTACCAGTATTCCTGAGGTACTGTTAAGAACAGCCTTCCTTATTTTACAAAGAAAACCCGCATCAATGACTGTTTCGTTGTTATTCGAGAAACGTGATGGTAATGAGATTTGTGGGATAAAGCTTTGTGAAATCATAGTTTTAAAAATTCATTGTCATTGATTCAAGTGTTTTGCTCATGCAGTTTCAGTAAATTAACATTAAATCACCGCATATAAGCACCCAATTGTTAGATCTATGAAGAATAGTTATAATATTTATCATAGCTTCATTAAATTATCTGAAGTTTTTGTTTAAATTTCTGGGAGGACTACATATGTATATACATATATATATATATATATATATATATATTAATAACCAAGGGTTATGGTCTAATTCATCCCATCCAACGAGACACCGCAATAAACTGGCGTCGCCATACCTGAGAATTTTCATCAAGTTCAGTTCTTACCTTGGTTTTGTATTTCTCGGTAATACAGATAAATAAATCACCCTTATTACTACAACTTTTACCTTGCATTTGAGAGTTATAAACTTCAATTTGTAGTAGTGACATATCACGATCTACTGGTAGACGATAATTGTGCACGCAAACAGCACTGAACTCTGAAATATTTCTCCCGCAATTCTACACATGTCCTCTACTAAAACTAGTCATCAAACTTAGTGTACAACGATTTGCTTTGTACGTAAAACTGTAAAAATAATTTTTGCTTTTTTTTCTATATCGCTCTAGATCGCTAAAATACGAAGACCGCATAATGATTAATGTCGCAATAATTTTTTACAGCCTTGTGGAACATCTATCTGCAGAACGTTTTTCAAAAAAACTTCCTTCCAAACCACCATTGATATGTTGCTGGAATTTCATATCATCGTTTTAAACATCTTTTCCAAATAAGCTACTGTTATACTTTCGTACATCATTGATCGACTGTAAAAGTCATGATTTGACGTTCTCGTGGTTGTGAAAAACATAGTTTGATTTTGATATAATACTGGCGACAATGAAACATAGCAGTGTTCCGATTCAGAAAACGTAGTGAAGCTGAATATCGACGACCCGTCACACGAGTCATCAATGATGAATCCAATTACATGTCTCAGTACGAAATACCCAATCAACATGATTGTAGACTTAAATGCCTGAAACTTACATTACATGTGAAGAATTTACTTTAGTATGGCTTATGGTAAAGAAAGAACGTGATACAAAGCGGAAAAAGTAAAAGTTTATAGTGTGTCCATTTGAAAATTTTGATGCCGGAGACTCCGCGCCATCTTGACAGAGACTATGCGGACCTAGTGGGAACTGAAAGAACTATTTTCAGCTATATCGTCAAGTGTCCGCGGAAGCGGATTCGTTATAAACAGCAGTGAAGCGTTGCTTCCCAGCAATTGGCTGGCAAAAATATTTTAATGTTAATAGAGGGAAAGACAAAGAAAGGAAGCGACATGAAAATTCCATAAGTAAAATTAGCTAAGAGAGAAAGTGTATGCCTTTTTGAACATTCACTTCTTCGTATATTTTGCTGTGTCAAATCCTGGAATAAGTCTTTTTAACCCAGAGAGAGTCATCTCTTCTATCCCGCCATGTCGCTTGGAAAAAAAAACAAAAAACAAAAAAAAAAAAAAAAAAAACCAACCTTGATTTGACCAAATTATCTTGTCTAGCCTTGCAGGAGAAATAGAGCAACTCTGATTGAAATTTGAAAATAATAATAATAATAATAATAATAATAATAATAATAATAATAATAATAATGATGATGATGATGATGATGATGATGATGATGATGATGATGATGATGATGATGATGATGATGATGATGATGATGATAATAATCATAATTTAATGACTTATTTAACGCCAGTATCTAGCCATGAGGCCATTCGCTGGTGCTTTATACAGGTATACATATTATCAGAGAATAAGTTGTGAACATAAAAAGTAAATATGTTGAATCAGGTAAAAATCACATAAACCTAGAATGTTACATTCACTTGATCAACAGTACACTTATTATAATTGAAAAGCATTCCTGTACAAGCGGGTTTTTAGTTTAACTTTAAGGTGGAAGGACTGAAGCTGCACCTTTGCATAACCTCTAATCACTTTTTCATATTTTTGGATAGTCTGATACTTAAACTATATGCTCCCAACAACTCAAATGTATGAACATCAAATTTATATGAGATTATTGATCTGAAAGCTTTTGTTTACAATGAAAAGCTTAAACAGTGTCGGACACATGGCTTTGTTTGCATGGGCATGATAATGAACAATGTCATTGTTTGCACATTAGTCATTAGTCCATGACCACTGGAAACCAATTGAGCTATTGAAGGGTCACTCACAGGAAACCATTAGCCGTGGAGAGAAGATTGGGCCACTTCAGACTAATCACTACCATTTTTCTGATTACTTTGAAATTCTCTATTGCTGTAAAAATAAATTAGCACAATCCACTTTCTGGTCCCCAAATATGGAAAGCCGCATGTGAACCCACACCAAGACAAGCCAAGTGTGGTGTTCCCAAGTTAAAAAAAGTCAAGATTTAAGCCACAAAATATACTTTTGTTTAATGACAACATCACAGAGGTAAAGCAACAAGTTTATTTAACACAATAATTTAAACACAGGACAGAAGAAATGAGTATGTGTCATATTACAGCCATAAATGCGTAACAATTGGCAACTTTTTCTTTCAATATGATTTTCTCGGACATGTTATTTGCTCAACCTCTGCAATTTGTATCACGCTCACAAACGTACAAATTGCCCTTTCACATTAAAATCAACGGACATTAAAAGAAAAACATCATATCCAGGAACGGTTCCCGCGATTTTTTTTCTGACAACCCTTCCATAACTTTCTGAGCAGTTTATCGAAGGAAAATGAACAACCTGTCACGACTAAATTAAAAATTGTATAACATTTTATTTATGCTATTTCAGGACTAACCATTGAATTCGATCCTGGACATGGATATGTATTTTAAATTTCTTCTGATTTCAACTGAAAAAAAAAATGTGCGACTTCTGCACGAAAAATGTGAAAATCCTACCAAGTCAGAAAGAATGCTATAAAATCTAGAAAAATTCTTATCCTGCAAAAAAACTCTATGGATACAAATCTATGGATATGCAGTAATCAGAAAATATATAGGTTTAATGTACTTGTGAAAAAATTAAATGGGTAATTGCGATCCAAAGTTGCCAGCCTCACTTCGCACTTGCTTCACAGCTTCCACCTCCTTAAAATCCCGTAAACCACCAGCACAACGAACGTACATAGGGAGGGCATTCTAGAGAGAAGGGGCAGCTTTACTGAAAGATCTGTCCTCGAACGTTATCAATCTGGTCCTTGGAACAGTCAAAAGAAGTCTGTTTACTAACCTCAAGGAACGTGTGGGAACATATGGTTGAAGGAGTTCAGTTAAGTATCTTGGTGCGGTGCCATTAAGACATTTGTAAGTCAGAACAAGAATCTTAAAATGAATCCTGTATGGGATTGGTAGCCAGTGAAGACTAGCAAGCACAGGTGTAATATGCTCCCGCTATTTAGAACCTGGAAGTATCCATGAAGCGGTGTTTTGAACCCTCTGAAGCTTTTGCATTTGATACTGAGGTAAAACACTTAAAAAGAGTTACAGTAGTCTAACCAGTAGGAGATGAAAGCATGTATAAGTGTTTCTGCTGACTTACAATCGAGGCATTGACCTATAAGTCTGATGTTGCATAGCTGATGACAAGCAAGCTTGCATACATTGTTCACATGTTTTTCCATTCAAAAAGTTGCTTCAAATGTCACCCCAAGGTTGCGGGCACTGCAGTGCGGAGTAACCTGACTATCAGCCACCTGGATGCATATCTCATCTAAATTTGTTAGTTGACACTTGGTGGTGTCAACTAAAATCTCTGCTTTGTCGTTATTTAAGCATAGATATTGCTGTTGCATCCAGGCCTTTATGATATCAGAAGGGCGCTACAACGAGAGAATGGTTTCGTGGAGGGATAATACTGAAAATGGTTTGAAAGACACATATATTTGTGTATTGTCAATTACCTTCCCAAGGGCTTGGTGTAAATACTAAACAAAACTGGGCCAATTACCGAGCCTTGCGGTACACTATAGTCTAGCGGGTGCATCTCAGATCTCGAGCCCTCGATGTCAACTGCCTGCCACCTCTCACTTAGGTAGAATATTATGCACTCCAGTGCACTTCCGGTGACCCGGATCTGTTCTTCCAGGGCCTAGAGTAAGATCGTGTGACCATAGTGTCGAATAGTGCTGTTTCGGCACTGAGTCCAGGTAAATATGCTGACTTGAACTTGTCACGCAAACCATTTGTTTGGATATGGCTTGTTTTGCAACAATACCCTCAATCAATTTGGATATGAATGCGAGATTTGACACGGGGCGAAATATTTCTCAGAATCTCTGGGTCAGGTGTTGGTTTCTTTAATAGAGGAGATATAATCGTTTCTTTCAAATTGGCTGACATCTCACTATTAAGAAAAGATGTTTAATCAGTCGAGTGATGACAGGCACAAGTGACGGTGGGCATTCTTTTAAAAACCATGTAGGAACTGGATCAAGTGAACGAGATTTAGTGGGTGCGCCAGTGATGAGGTTAAGAATTTCCTCTTCTGAAACTACTTTGAATCTTGATAATTGTGTGTGAAACTCGCATTTGGTGAGGTCCTCGTTTATAAATAAGGAGGTAAAGCCTTTTGGTGGGAGTTTTGTTCGAGTCTAAAACAGTTTGTGCTTGCCCCAAACGTTGTGTTTATGAATGAGACTGGACCCGCTCTTGTTTAGGTTTTGTTGCCCGATCCGCAGTGCGGTAAACTGGCCAGGTGATAGAACGTATTTGTGAATAAAATCTATGACTACTTGTTGGGTATTTTCATCCTGCATTTCCTTGAAACCAAAAATCAACAGATTGTTTATTTTCCAGCTTCAAACATGTCCTGTTTGTTTGGTAACTTTGCAGCAGTCACTCTCCAATGCGTGTACTGCTTCTTGTTTTTTTTTTCCTTTTTTTTTAACTGCTCTCCAAACAATGTCAAGACGATCCTCAATAGGCTAAATTTTCTGATCACAGTGGGATTTTAAGCGTTGCAAGAATTTCGGGGAAATAGTATCTCTCAAGACATTTATCACACTTGGCTGGTCTATACCTCTTCCAATTAAACCTATTTGTCTTGGCAGATTACGATCATCACCACTGTCATCGTCTTAGTCACTTCATCGTCTCTCTTTCTTTTCTTTTTTGCTGTTTTCAAAAGTTACTGAAGTTACTTTATTCGCCTCTCTCATAACTGCTAAGCCTGTTTCTTCCGGAGATCAAAAAAGTAGCTAAGTAAAGCAGCTGAAGAGTCGTTGGAAACAGAATGAAAAGAATCAGCATACAGACTTTCACTATATGCATTCATGCATGGAAATATGACTCTTGGCAATCCTAACTCACGTGGCTATGTTTACAAACCAGGAATGGAGGTCCGCTGTCATCTTTTGCATCAAGTTATGCACAAAAAACACAGATAACAAACAAAAAAATTATTGCATGATGTTGAATGCTCCAGTCCATCACTGCTTTCATTTCTAAGTCCAATCTTATTGCTGAAACCCTTGTTCGCCAAGAAAAGAGATTTAAAAATACAGAGATAAAAAAATTCTCCGTGGTGCCATCTAGGCCCGTGAATACATATTTACAGGTCTCCAAAACTTGTTAAGGCTTGGACTTCATTTGCCATTATTCGTAACTTATACCTACAGCAGGTGAGCGGGCGTCACCATCGTTATATACTCCTAAAAGACAAAACGCTGCCGTTGGTTTAACATGGAGAATGATAAATATCATGTTTTATATGGGATTGAGAGCAGCACTGCAATTTTGTGCAATGTAATCAAAAAACAGTAGTGCATGTATAATCAAGTCAGGCACCAAAAATATTGTGCTGGAAATAGGAAATTCAGAATTTGGTGATCATTGTGCCTGGTGTTGAGCTTCTCAGGGGCTTTGAAATGACTTTGCCAGCAGCATACCCATGCACTGCGAAGCGGATGCATCGCTTCATATGCACGATCAACAGGTGCGGAAGCTATACCAATAGGGACGTTCTTTTTCAGCTGGAGGATATGCGTCTTTGTGTGCTCGCTCATCGTTCGCTGAGAAGTCATATTGTCTCTAAGCATACGATGATATAAGTAATGTAGGACTGTAATATGTCGCCAAATACACGTAGATTAGGCCCATCTGCCTGACAAATTTACCCCATGTTTATCACGTACATAATAATGCTCTACAGTGGGATTAGATTTCGAACCTACAGTACACTTGCTAGATATGGGCTTATTATGCAAGTCAACATACAGCGCGCAGTTATAAGTAAATCAGGTTTATTCGGATTGTCCACTGAGCTCCGGGGCTTACGTGATTGATACCAGCATAACATGTACATATCATGTGAAAAAAGCATGCATAAAGGCATGTAATTCATCTGGTCAAGGGTCTACCATGTCACATTACTAATTTTTTTTCAACGCAGATGAAATGTTCCTGTGGGACATGAAGGAAAGTAAACAGAGAATGCCTTTTGTCAGTGTTTCCTTGACAATACAAGGCTGGTCTTCATTACAAACTATGAAGCAAACGATACGTGAGCTCAAAGCACGCAGAGGAACGCTGTTGACTTGGAACATTCTTGTGGGCCCACGTAACTGTAAATGTATAGCTACTGGGACACTTGAATGAAAGGTCGGTTCACAAATAATATGAATGTCATATTGTTATGTCAATTCAGAGCATATCGTCCTCTATCGACTTTTGTGCGGTCAATAATGCAATAAAAAGTCACTGGTTACCTTGCAATGATTTATTCAGCTGTGCATTGAGTGTTACTTGCATGCATTCTGGTTGACAGACAGGCTGGAAAAAATCCAGATATATTTAATTTTAAAATCTTGGTACATGTGTATCAATCGATAAAAAATAACAGCGCATGCCACGCACTAGACTGTCACATCAGGTGATGTATCCACTAATTTCATCAAATTACGCTTTCTCAAAGATATTTTTATTCTTTGTTCTTTGTCCCCTTTTTCTTCTTTTTCTTCTTTTTCTTTTCTTCTCCTTTTTCTCTTTCTTCTGCACCTCCACCTCCTCCTCCTCCTCCTCCTCCTCCTCCTCTTCCTCCTCCTGAGGCATCCCGGTAAAGCTCACATCTGCTGGGTGATACCTGAACCATCTCCAGTCTTTTGAAATTAACCCAATGCCTAAAATTGTGTGCTAGTGATTGTTTTTTCAAAGTTAACATTTTCCACGAACGTTTAAACCACTCCAATCATTTTTCTCTTCGTGCTCGTCTATCCCTTTTGAGATGGGGTATCATAAGCGCTCAGTAAAGCCATTTCTCACTACTTTTCCCACTCGAACATTTGAATATTGAGTGCATTAAACGTACCTGTTTTGACATATCCTCAAAATGTTTCCTCAGTACCTATGCGACCCAATACCAAATTATGTGCTTCTACAAACATGCCGTCCTTTGAGAGACCTTGCCTAACTGAAGCAAATTAAATATAAAAATGTCCCCTTTATACATCTCTTCTTCCTTCAAGCATTAGGTCATTGAATTACCTACCACCTGCTGTAAGGAATACACCTTCTTTCTCTTATTTTGATTTAAACTAAAGAAGCTATTATTATTCTTTCTACATGAAATTCCCGCTTATTTTTCACATGGAGAACGCTTTGCTAATATAGTTAAGATCCAACTACTCTTGGGTCAGTCAAAACTAATTTTGCATCTGTTTAACTTACGTGTTGTCCCATCTGCAGCCCCTCCTGGAGACACCCAGTCGAAAATACTTTTCACTATTTCTTTCATTACACTAGCCTCAAAGGTGTAAACTTCTGAATGCTGTTGCAAATGCTCTTGCTCCAGGTATTAAGCCACGTCTGTTGATTCATCTCGTCGCTGATAGACTACTAGAAAGTATGTTGAATGGTAGAACAGAACTTTTTACATGAATTGAATGTTGTTTTTTTTTTACTGTGGTGCAATTATATATTACAGAGTCAAGGCCTTTCATTTATTTATAATTTTAATATTCCCTGCATAGAATCTTAACATTTCTATCAGCAAACAGGTTTTTTGTGATGTCCTGTGTGTTGTGTATATAATAAATGTGTCACTCATGTAATGGGGATAATCTCGATGAGTTGCTTTGTAACTACTAGGTAATTAAGTTTTTAAAAAAAATAAATGTGTTTACAATACTATACAATACAATACAATACAAGAATTGACCACTCAAGTTCAAGAAGTAATTGAACATGTGACCTATGTTTCAAAGCACCATTACAAATTTTAGGGCCATTACATTGAATCAATTCCAAGCGATTAGACAGCACCTAACTA